>JXSR01S028514.1:11816-24366 GCA_000969725.1 Ophiothrix spiculata
TGGCAAAAGTGACATTATTTAGTGTTGATTCAAAAAATCTGCCTGAGCATTTTTGTTAATTTTTTCACAAAAGTTGCGCACAAGTATGTTCTTTCAAATAAAACAATAACAATTGGGGATCACCGAACTAATTTTCCAGAAAACTATTAAAATGTGGCAATTTTTAGCTTCAAAACACTACTCAGAGTAAATGCTCATGCGTATTGCGGCACTCACCAACTCGGAAACTAGCGTGTACTGGTACGCGTGGACGGCGCATGGACCAGACACCTTAAAGGGGGAAAGAGATGGGGCAGCTGTGAGGTGCAAAACAGGGGATGTGTGGAATTTTTTTGGGACAAAAAAGATTGCATGCAATAATGTTAGATGAGCTTGTATGAAGCAGGAAATATTTTGCAATAAAATATGCCTACTCAGCTCAGTATCCGGGAATAATACATTGAAGGTAGGAGTGGAGGGGGTTATATTATTCACCTTGATAGAACTAAAGTAGGGTTAACATTTCCAATGCCCCTTTAACTTGAGAGATTAATATTTTGGTATATTTGTGAATCCTTAATCCAAGATACAGTGATAGATAAATATGGCCATTTTGATTGATTACTTTAGCACCGAGTGTGTGCTGTACAATATGTAGACTCAACTAGACCTGATAGACACTGATACACACAGATTGTGTTTCTCCGTCTCAACTGGGAATCTGTAGTGACAAATCGCACTGATTTTGTCATATATATGTGTTTCAGTCATATGTATCAATTCATTACAGAACTGAATCAATCAAGAAATACAGATCTGAAGAAATATATCAATCTATTGATCGATAAGCCTGGGGGTTGTTTATGATGGGATAAGAACATGATCACGATTTTTGTCGATTTTGAGGTTAAGAAATATCACTTTTAAAGGTTACGGCTGCTTGTAGATTAATAGTATTGTAGGAATGTAAAGCTTATATCAGATGTGATTTTCAAACTCTTGTCAAATATTTTATGCTGATTGTTATACATGTAATGCTGATACGTAGATGTGTGCATTTTCCTCAATTTTGATAATGGCTACAGATATCCAACTAATAAATATCTCAAGTCTTGTGTGACATATGCTGGGCTAATATGTCATGATCAGTTTAATACAATAATTTTGGAATAATTTATGGCTTAACCCTCTAACAATTTTAAGCACCTTTTCATTTAATAAATATCTCCTCAGAAAGTTGCATGTTAAAAATGGGTGGTTTCCCCCAGGAATTGAACCCGGGACCTCTCGCTTCCAACATTCACTGATGCAAGCCAACTGGTATACGCTTCCAGGCAGCGTTTTCATGATTATAGCTAACTCTGGTCTGTGACGTATTTTGACTTATGCAATTTTCTTGATTTTGTGGAATGGGATTTTGTGTGGTTTGGTGGTGTTAGGGTTAGGATGGACTTTATTGGCAGCATGCATGCAGGTGTGTATGACATAAAAAAGTTGTATCAACTCTCTGCTCTTTTAACTAACTTTATAGTACAAACCAAGAAATCATGAAAGCAATTATTATGACCAAATTACAAGTGCGATAATATGTGACCTGTTGTATCTATAGGTATGCTAAGGGTGCTAAAATCAAAATCAATATTTTGGTCTCATTTTAAAGCAAGACTTAAAAATCTTGTTGATATGATTTTTTAATTTGTTCTCAGTAATAAAAAATGGGTGTCACCGACCATCTTATTTATTTCTGACTATTTTCAAATACTGTCAGAAAATGAAAGAAAATATTTAAATTTAACAATGCAATATGGAATCGCCTTCATGCCTGGTAGCTATTTAGTAGTGTATAATGGCTCAGTCTGAATTAATGGTCCAGATAGATTGATTGCATATCAGTTATTTGATAGAAATATTCTTTTAATTAAGCAAAGTATATTTTAATGTTATTCATGCTGGATTAATCCCACTAAATTTATCACCTTTACAAAACATATTCTGGGAAAAGAGGGTTTACATGCAACCATATATAAAAAGTGTTCAAGTTTTTAATGAGTGCTTATGGTGCTTAGTGTATGTATCACAGAATAGTTTTATATTGACAGTTCAGACTGCGATATCATCACATTCATAATGATGTGTTGTCAGTTGCAAACGCCTACACCACTTCTCATGACTTCATTGAGAGTATGATTATTGATAATAAGGCCAAAAAAAAATTGTTTGGTTGCCCTCCACAAACCGACCCTATTTTTCAGCCCGACCCAAACTTTTTTTATTGAAAATTTGTTTCCCCTCTAAAATATGCAAAACTTACTGAAAACTACAAAAAAAAAATTATATTCTTGCTTTTTTTGATATTCAACCCTCAAAATGTTTGGGATGTCTCAAATCACTACAAGAGGTATTTGATTGTTTTGATTTGGATGTTGCGGGGGAAGTTGTGAAGGCTGGAGCGGCCGGTCGACCTAGCGATCCGTGGAAGATTATTGTAAAAAAAAAAAAATGACCGACCCTCTTTGAAAAAAGCTGTGGAGGGCAACCAAACAATTTTTTTTTGGCCTAAGGTGGATGTTAGGTTTAAGTTAAAAAGAAAGGTTTTTATCATCAACCAAAAAAATGTTCAAGCATTAGCACTTTGTCATTTGTGGCTTTAGAGGGTCCATGATCCACAGCTTGTTTTCCTGTTACATAAGTTACATACTATAGGCAAAATAAAAAATTATAGGACAATGAAAACAGAAATCCAGGTTTAGGGTTGCACTTATAATCAATGGGCCCTGTGCCCAGAATTTCTGTTTGCCTTGTCCAATAATTTTTTTGATTTGCCTATAGCAAATACTCAGTCCAAGACATTGTTATTGCATTAATTTTTGCACGGAATTTAAATGTTTCAGTTTTTACGAAGGTGTTTAATTTACTAAATTAACTATTAGAATCAATATTAAAACCAACAGTATGACAAGTTGGTCCATAGTGATACATGGGATCAATTACAAAGTCAGAGAAGTCCAAGTCTATAATGCATAAAACACAAGCCTGGGTAGCTTAAAAAGGACTGTAAAACTACAGATTTTTAAACACAATCTGTGGTAAACATGATGCTAGCCAGAGGCCACTCCCAACTCAACTGGGCAACAAATGGGTACGATTTGACTCTTAGCCTTTACTTTGTAAGAAGAGAAAATGCAAAACCTGGCAAGTTGTCAAATGGGTAAATTAAGCACATGCTGAAATTAAGCATGTTTCACAGTAATCCATCAAGTCCACATTTATACAATACATATCCGGTCAAAATAAATGGGACACTTGATCTAACCACTCCCCTCAGTACAATAGTAAACTGAGGAAGAAATTTTTTGAATGAGGGTGTGTGTGCTTTTGTCTGAAGACAGTGCGGGAGAGGTAATAATGATGAGCAAAAGGAACTAACAAATTAGCAACACAGTTTTAGTAATTTACTTCTACCTTCCCAAGTATTTTTGGCCAAGATTGTAGACATGAAAAATTGATGGTTACCGATAACTCTGATGCACATCATAATAACATACTTTTTTGGTTAACCAAGGGAAATTGTTAAGTCATCATTAGTTATTTCCAATGGCTTTTGAGTAGTTGAGCTGAAGTGTTTTTGTTATATTGCTATTGAGTGCTGTTTGGAAGTTTGTGTGATTTACCAGGGAAGTGTATCAGTAGAGATTAAAGGCATCTCTGGTTTAACTTGTAGTAAGCCAGGATTAGGTGCTTAATAGATGTCATTTTGATTCACAAAGTCGCGGTAAGTAGATTTAAAGGTAAAATCCCTAATCCTGATGTGATTTAAACATAACCTCTGTGCAATAAAAAGATGAACAAAAAATGCTGAAATTACACTTGATTCTGCTCATTTTTAAAATTCACTTTAGTAGGAGCTTTACAACCTACTAAAACTCTCAACAGATCTGTGTTGTAATCACCTGACCTTATTTCACAATGACAGTTTCTCTCATTTTTTCTCAAGAATGCAAACACATTTGCAATCAAAGCTTCAGATTTGTAAGAATTATTAATCAAGGATTAGCTGAAAAATAGTGACTGGGGCGAGACCATGGACTCCCCTCTATAAAAGGCATCGATGGTTAAACTTGGCGGGGTACAAAGGTCTGAGGAAAGCGAGGAGTTGATGAGCGAAAATAACTATTGAATCAGCAACACATTTAATCACACTCTATTGCTATTGCTTTTACTGATACCCTTTTGATATTGAAATATCTGAAAGTATTTATTGCCAAGATTGTAGATATTATACAAATATATACTGACTGAAGATCTCTGGTAAAAACTATGGACCTTAAGTGACAAAAATTGTATTTTACTGAGAGGCGCAGTCCCGAAGTAAAATAGCATGTTTTTAGTCACTGAAGGACCATATTTTTAATCCAGAGATCTGAAAAAGTCTGTATATATTTTATATACTGTAAACGCCAATATTTTCGCGCTCAGTAATTTTCGCGCAAAGGCTAATTTTGAGTTATTTTGAATCATTTTGCGCGCTTTAATTTTCCCGCTTGTGACTTTTTTTAACGTGCAGCGGTATAAACAAATCTCTTTTCGCGCTACATTTATTTTCGCACTAGGCGAATTGAGCGCGAAAATTAATGTAGCGCGAAATAAACCACTTATACAGTACTTCATTCATTAATTTTAGAATACCGGTAATGTGATTTCTACAGATCCATAGGCCTAATTTATGAATTAATCTGATTAAAAATCACGTTCACAAAACGTAACCACAAATGCACGCGTCAGGTTAATGTGCGTAATAAGCTTGAGCGTTTAACTTTGATGTGCGCATAATCTTATGCCTGAAAGTACTGCTCATGTGTATGGTAACTGACGCAGTTATTGGCAACTGAATATAGTTTTACAATTCATATCTCATCCGGGAATTTTGAAGGACTATTTATATAAGGCTCATCCGGGAATGTTTGTACTCTTCGTGGCATACAGACTGAAAAGTGTTAAAACTATTTGCAAGCATGTAATCGGGTTTATACCAATCAGCTCTCTTTAAATTTATTAGTTAAGTATATAATGAAAATTTGATGGTTATAATAATTTTGCTACCTAATATTGATAGGGTGCTTTACTGGTTAACCAAAGGAAATTGTTAAGTCATCATTAGTTTTTTCAAGTAGCTATGAAGTGGTTGAGCTGAAGTGTTTTATATTTGTTATATACTTCGAGTGTTATATGTAGGTTAGTGTGGTTTATCAAGGAAGTATTTCAGTTCTAGGGATTAATGGCATCAGTGGTTAAACTTAGAATAAACCATGATGAAGAGGAAGTCATTCAGTATAGGGTTTAAAGGCATCAATGATTAAACGTGAAATAAGCCAGGATTAGGTGCTTAACAGATGTCATTTTGATTCAGAAATTAACAGTAAGTGTTTTATAGGAGCCCACTCAGATTGCTTCAACTTTTTTCAAAATATTTCTCATAATGTTCTGTTTTTGAAATATAAGTGGAAAATGTGCCTAATAGTAATGGAAACCATAAATATTTTACACAGTGAAGTATGGGAAGCTTTAAATTGCAACATAAGCTAATCAAAATGGTTGGATTTGTCTTTACATGAAACTGGAAAGATTTTTTTTTCAATAATTGGGATTGTTCACATTTAATTGCTACCATGAATTATTTTTAAAATAATAACAAAAGTTGGTACTTTGATTGTGATAGTCTTACCAGACACTGATCTGACGAGTTGAGTGTTACCTACATTCAGTGGGATCCGTGCTCTGAACATACAGTAAGGTAAATAAATAGCTAGGAGTCTTACCATATAATGGATTTGTTTGTTTCATGTTTAATATGATTCCCTGTCTAAAAGGGGGTCAATGTAGTTTGCTAAACAAGTCATTAGAGGACCAACCCGTCCACAAGCCGTAACTAACCATGCAGCCTTGTTCTGTTCTAAAGACGTCGTCGACGAGTAAGATCAGCCCTATATTTTGCTGATATCAGGCCTTGTACTCTTTGACCATAGATTTTGCATTATCTACAAATTCTGTGAAATATGTGTGCTAGCTCTTTCGTTTATTGTAACAGATCTGTATGCTTACTTGTCAAGTGTCAGTTATATAAGAATCATTTTGATTCAGAAATTAACAGTAAGTGTTTTATAGGAGCCCACTCAGATTGCTTCAACTTTTTCAAGCTTTTTGAGATACCAAAATATATCTCATAATGTTTTGTTTTTGAAATATAAGTGGAAAATGTGCCTAATAGTAATGGTAACCATAAATATTTTACACAGTGAAGTATGGGAAGCTTTAAATTGCAACATAAGCTTATCAAAATGATTGGATTTGTCTTTTATAAGAAACTGGAAAGATTTTTTCAATAATTGGGATTGTGTACATTTAAGTGCTGCCATGAATTATTTTTAAAATAATAACAAAAGTTGGTACCTTGATGATGATAGTATTACCAGACACTGATCTGACGAGTTGAGTGGTGCCTACATTCAGCGGGATCCGTGCTCTAAACATACAGTAAGGTAAATAAATAGCTGGGAGTCTAACCATATAGTGGATTTGTTTTCTCATGTTTAATATGGTTCCCTGCCTAAAGGGGGGTCAATGTAGTTTGCCAAACAAGTCATTGGAGGACCAACTCGTCCACAAGCTGTAACTAACCATGCAGCCTTGTTCTGTTCGTCGACGAGAAAGATCAGCCCCATATTTTGCTGATATCAGGTCTTGTACTCTTTGACCATAGATTTTGCATTATCTACAAATTCTGTGAAACATGTGTGCTAGCTCTTTAGTTTATTGTAACAGATCTGTATGTTTAATTGTCAAGTGTCAGTTATATCAGAATTCTGATGATATCTTGGTCATGACAGAACTGATGAAAATCTTAGTCTCAGTCAAAAAGCGTGTTAGTAAGAGCAAAGTGTTTTATCTTTACATCTTCTACTACTCATCGTATGAAACCTTTAGAGATTCTGCTGTTGTTAAAATAGAACTGACAACTTAAACAGAACAGTGTCCTAGATGTTACATAGATTATCACATATACTCAATGTGCAAGTGTATATATATAGAGAGATTGAGTGTGCAGACAGGAACCATTTATTCTCCTTGCATTCATTGACCAAATCTCTTAGGGTGGATCTTTATGTGTAAATTTAGCTCAATCTTTGCTAAGTCATAGCTGAATCGGGGTGTCGAGTCTGAAATGCTAGGTCTTGTATTCCTAGCTAGAGTTCGGTAAATACTTCATGTGAGATTTTCATTCTCCAGATGAGACGTTCAGCTGTTGGTAATGTTTTCCAACCCTGGTTATACCACATTTTTAGTTTACAGTTCTGGAATAATGTGCCTGTTCAATATGTTGACATAGTGAGGTCTGCGGTATATATTGAAAGAACCAAAAAAAAAAGTGACTGTAGATTTTAAACTAAAATGAATCCACATGACATAGATTTTGGATAGGTATAAGATTACAGTGACAATCTTCATTTGAAAGTTGTGGTTGTGGGTACAAATTGGAGAGCTAATTGATACTGTAGCAAATTCAATCCGATAGAACATAAAAAGAGAACATTCCTCTTGTTGTTTTTGTGTCTTATAATTGTCCACGACTTATATTTGTCTTATAAAATTTTGTCCAAGACTGATATTTTAGAGAAATTATAACCAAGCTTTAGGAATATAAAAGTGGGGAAGGAACACATTCAAAACTGTGATGTTTATTTCTGACTTTGAAAATTGTTTGGGGTATTCAGTAAGTATTTTCCCAACAAATTAAATAATTCTGAAAAATCATGGTCAATCCCTTTACTTTGTCCAAATTTGAATCCCCCATTTGTGACAAACGGAATTATTTTGGATACGAAAGAGAGGATAATTTTGGAGCAAGCCCTTATCTGACTGAATGTGGCCTGCATCAGATAAGTGCATTATCATAGGAATATTGTTTTAATCTGTAAAGTGTCATACGATTAAGGTCAGACAATCTCAGTCACATTGGCCAAGTGCCACAAAGATATACAGACCAGATCAGAAATGCGATAGAAATTACTGCAGAACAAAAATATACATATCAGATCACAAGTGCCAGCTAGAAATCTCCTGAGAAGCGCATAAGTTTTATTAGACAGAGCGATGTTTAAAGGGAAACGAGGCAGCATTTAATGGGAATAGTTCACAAGCTATGGACATGAGGTTTATGCCCATATCTGTTTGTTGTTGAGATTCCATGTCAACTTTAATTTACCATCAATCCATGTGAAAGGATGGGCATACATGATGCCATTGGCAAAAATGAATCTGAACTTAAGAAATAAAATTTTGGTTGTGTTTGTCATTTTATGGTTAGTAAGATTGTTGCATGTTTTGAAAGTTGGATTTGTAACACACAATTATCAATAAAAATAGAAAGTGTTGAAACCACAGGCCCAGGTTGTCCCTGTTCATTAAAGCAAAATATATATATATCGACCGATCTTCCCCATCTGACTCATTAGCTCAGTTGGCAGAGCGTGGCGCTAGTAATGCCAAGGTCCCAGGTTCGAATCCTGGATGGTCAGTGATTTTTTCGCTGACTGTCATTTATGTTGTGTGGTTGCCCAGTTTATAATTCATGTTAAAAAATATGTAGTTCGTGTCTATGTTCTTTGCATACAAGGTCAGGTTGTGTAGGCCACTCTAAACGTGCTCATGAATAGCGTGGCATTAAGCAATCGAAATCAACAAATGTGCGTTAGTTAGAGCATCGATATGTAGAATAGCTTAACAGCAAGCGTCGACAGTAAAAACCCTTGGAACGAGTCTTGAGATAATTTATACTTGTATGAGGAACATACAGCTGTTTGCTGAATTCATGGTGCCTTAATTAGTCTGTGTCAGACACTCATTCTTTAGGTTTTCCGCAATGAAAGGCATAGGATAATCAATGTTTTTCAGGTCTTTTCAGGGTCTAACAAAAGGCATGCTTATCGCCTTGCATATGTGTTCATTCAAGAAGCCGGTTATATGAAATTAGGTCATCAATCTCATTCATGAAAAATGTTGGTACCGTTCCAGTAGACTAGTAGTAGTACTATTCCTGGGTAATGTGTGTTTATTGTTGGTATGGCTTGGAGGGGAATAGTTCATCCTGCGAGGAAATTGGCACTGACGAGTTGTGTTGATGATATTATTGATATAGTCTGTGCACCATGTACAGGCTGTGCATGCATGGAGCTATATGTACTGTTTATCTGCTGGGGTTGTTTGATATTGGCAGATTTTTATCTTATTCGTTACATTGCAACATTGGAACTTTTGCATGTTTTTGTTATGTATTTTATTCAGAGCCCAGGGGTTGGTATGGTTTCCAATGAGCTAAAATTAGAAATTAAATAATTCAAATAAGAAACAAGATATGTATGTCCTCTACTTTGATATTTGACTTGTTGATAGTCTTAATGCTGTATTTTAAAATTAAGCTTAGGCTGCAACTCCTTGTTTAACAGGGCCTGACTGATGACGATTTTCTTATAATAGTATGAGTAACATACAGCTGTTTGCTGAATTCACGGTGCCTTAGTCTGTGTCAGACTCTCATTTTTTAGGTTTCTCATTGAAAGGCATAGGATAATCAACATTTTCGGGTATTTTCAGGGTCTCAACAAAAGGCATGCTTATCGCCTCGCATATGTGTTCATACAATTAGGTCACCAATCTGTGCATGCATGCAGCAATATGTACTGCTTATCTGCTGATGTTGTTTGATATTGATAGATTTTTATTTTACAAGTGCGTTACTTTGCAAAATGAAACTTTTGTGTGTTTTTGTAATGTATTTTATTCAGAGCCCAGGGGTTTGTATGGTTTCCAATGAGCTAAAATTAGAAATTTTAATAATTCAAATAACAAAAAAGATACTCATATTTATGTCCTCTACTTTGATATTTAACTTGTTGATAGTCTTTGTCTTTTTGCTGTATTTTAAGATTAAGCTTAGGCTACAAGTCCTCCCCTCTAAAGGCATCGATGGTTAAACTTGGCGGGGTACAAAGGTCTGAGTAAAGCGAGGAGCTGATGAGCGAAAAGAACTAATGAATCAGCAACACATTTAATCACACTCTATTGCTATTGCTTTTACTGATACCCTTTTGATATTGAAATATGCAAAAGTATTTTTGCCAAGATTGTAGATATTATTCAAATATATATTGACCGAAGATCTCTGGTTAAAACTATGGACCTTAAGTGACAAAAATTGTATTTTACTGAGAGGCGTAGTCCAAAATTAAAATAGCAGTCACTGAAGGACCATATTTTTAATCCAGAGATCTGAAAAAGTCTGTATATATTTTATATACTTCATTTATTAATTTTAGAATACCGGTAATGTGATTTCTACAGACCCATAGGCCTAATTTATGAATTAATCTGATTAAAAATCACTTTCACAAAATGTAACCACAAACGCACGTGTCAGGTTAATGTGCGTAATAAGCTTGAGCGTTTAACTTTGATGTGCGCACAATCTCATGCGTGAAAGTACTGCTCGCATGTATTGTGACTGACGCAGTTATTGGCAGCTGAATATAGTTTTCATCCGGGAATTTTGAAGAACTATTTATATAAGGCTCATCTGGGAATTTTTGTACTCTTCGTGGCTTACAGACTGAAAAGTGTTCAAACTATTTGCAAGCATGTAATCGGGTTTATACCAATCAGCTCTCTTTAAATTTATTAGTTAAGTATATAATGAAAATTTAATGGTTATAATAATTTTGCTACCTGATATTGATAGGGTGCTTTACTGGTTAACCAAAGGAAATTGTTAAGTCATCATTAGTTTTTTCAAGTAGCTATGAAGTGGTTGAGCTGGAGTGTTTGATATTTGTTGTATACTAGGAGTGTTATATGTAGGTTAGTGTGGTTTATCAAGGAAGTATTTCAGTTCTAGGGATTAATGGCATCAGTGGTTAAACTTAAAATAAACCATGATTAAGTGGAAGTCATTCAGTATAGGGTTTAAAGGCATCAATGATTAAACGTGAAATAAGCTAGGATTAGGTGCTTAACAAATGTCATTTTGATTCAGAAATTAACAGTAAGTATTTTATAGGAGCCCACTCAGATTGCTTCAACTTTGTTCAAGCTTTTTGAGATTGAGGTGCCAAAATATATCTCATAATGTTTTGGTTTTGAAATATAAGTGGAAAATGTGCCTAATAGTAATGGTAACCATAAATAAATTGCAACATAAGCTTATCAAAATGGTTGGATTTGTCTTTTATATGAAACTGGAAAGATTTTTTTCAATAATTGGGATTGTGCACATTTAATTGCTGCCATGAATTATTTTTAAAATAATAACAAAAGTTGGTACCTTGACGGTGATGGTGATAGTATTACCAGGCACTGATCTGACGAGTTTTGAGTGTTGCGTACATTCAGTGGGATCTGTACTAAGGTAAATAAATAGCTGGGAGTCTTACCATAATATGGATTTGTTTGTTTCATGTTTAATATGATTCCCTGTCTAAAAGGGGTCAATATAGTTTGCTAAACAAGTCATTAGAGGACCAACCCGTCCACAAGCCGTAACTAACCATGCAGCCTTGTTCTGTTCTAAAGACGTTGACGACGAATAAGATCAGCCCCATATTTTGTTGATATCAGGTCTTGTACTCTTTGACCATAGATTTTGCATTATCTACAAATTCTGTGAAATATGTGTGCTAGCTCTTTAGTTTATTGTAACAGATCTGTATGCTTACTTATCAAGTGTCAGTTATATCTGATCATATCTTGGTCATGACAGAACTGATGAAAATCTTAGTCTCAGTCAAAAAGCATGTTAGTAAGAGCAAAGTGTTTTATCTTTACATCTTCTACTACTCATCGTATGAAACCTTTAGAGATTCTGCTGTTGTTAAAATAGAACTGACAACTTAAACAGAACATTGTCCTAGATGTTACATAGATTATCACAAATACTCAATGTGCAAGTGTATATGTATAGAGAGATTGAGTGTGCAGACAGGAACCATTTATACATATCCTTGCATTCATTGACCAAATCACTTGAGGCGGATCTTTATGTGTAAATTTAGCACAATCTTTGTTAAGTCATAACTAGCTGAATCGGGGTGTCGAGTCTGAAATGCTAGGTCTTGTATTCCTAGCTAGAATTTGGTAAATACTTCATGTGAGATTGTCATTCTTCAGATGAGATGTTCAGCTGTTGGTAATGTTTTCCAACCCTGGTTATACCACATTTTTAGTTTACAGTTCTGGAATAATGTGCCTGTTCATTATGTTGACATAGTGAGGTCTGCGGTATATATTGAAAGAACCAAAAAAAAAAGTGACTGTATATTTTAAACTAAAATGAATCCACATGACATAGATTTTGGATAGGTATAAGATTACAGTGACAATCTTCAGTTGAAAGTTGTGGTTGTGGGTACAAATTGGATAGCTAATTGATACTGTAGCAAATTCAATCCGATAGAACATAAAAAGAGAACATTCCTCTTGTTGTGAGATTGTCATTCTCCAGATGAGACGTTCAGCTGTTGGTAAT
>JXSR01S028518.1:0-12279 GCA_000969725.1 Ophiothrix spiculata
ATTGCAAAATAAGATTCACTCAGAAAAAGTCCCTTTCTGTAGCAATCAAAGATCTCAATAATTAAGCTTCACCAATTAGATAATTAATAAACAAAAACAAACAATTCAGTTTCACATAACAAGGCTCTATTGTTGTTATATAAATAGTGAATTAACTTCACTATAAAACAAATAAGTACAATATTAATGGTGATCATTAAATTAAATTCCACAAGATATGTTTTATGTCCATAACTCATAAACATGAAAGTGGTCAATACTTCCTTTTGCCTTGGTAGGGCAGTGTTATCCCTGGAGTTTTTTGACATTAGACCTATTTGACATGAATTTGATTGTTTTATTCCCTAAGAAACTGTTGGGGCTGAATGCTTGGGAATTATAGAATATACAAAACGTGCAATTAAAACAAACTAGAATATTTCTGACTGTTATCTTCAGAGTTATGCAAACTCTAGTAGCAACTTTTTGTTAACCTCAATATTATTGTAAATTATTAATTACATGTTTTGAAATCATTTCAAGGTAAATAATCACGCCTACGGTCGCCATCTTGGAAAATAAAGACTGTGGTCAGGTTGCGGCCGCCCGCATAAAGTTGTGGCCTAATTCTGCTACAGCGTCTAAATGTGATTATAACCGACTTTAAGGGAGGTAACTTAATGGCTGACATTAGCAAATATACGATTTTTGCGGTTAAAGAGGCAAGCTTCTAAAACTTATTAATTTAAATTTAACTTGACTGGGCTGCGTTTGTATCCAGTTTTATTTTAATTATAAATAAGTGAATTCAAAAGGTGGATTGAAAGCTAACCAAAAGGCAATATATTTTAAAGAACTCTAATATTGGCCATGGATCCTACTTCTACAGGGTATCTTACTTCAATCCATATATCTTAAATGTCAAATACTGTTATGTCACCTATAATCATGCATATCAAGTACATATCACGCTTTATTCAAAAAACTTACTGCAAAGTATATTTATCCATGGTCTATTTTCTCACTCTAATAAACTGCTATCTGATTCTTGCGCAGCATGAGGTCTTATCATTCATCGCAGCCTCGTCTTTCTAAGGTGATACCTAAAATTAAGTCTATATTCATTCTGTAGAGAAGCTTTAGAAAGGATATTTATCTTTTCACTTTTTCTTGGGTTAATAGATGCTATCTAACGTTTTTGCGCCATATAATTCATATTGCCTCATACAAATCTTTTTAAAGGTGATACATGTAGTTAAGATGCACTACAGAAGTATCTCTGATGGAATATGTGGTATATAATGATGCTTTGATATGTGGTTTCGAGCCCCGGGCCGTGCGGTTTTCGTCTCCTTGTTTCCTTGGGCAAGAAACTTTACTCTACTTGCTCCGAGGTCTGACAGTCACGTAAAGCCGTGGGTCCCCTGTACGAATAGACTCCTTCATGGGGTATGCATGTTATGCAAGTACTATTGATTGATTGATTGATTGATTGATTGATTGATTGATTGATTGATTGATTGATTGATTGATTGATTGATTGATTGATTGATTGATAAAGAAGTCACATTAAGGATAATTAAGATTATATTTGTGCTAAAAAATAAACGTGTTTTACTGGCCTATTACTAAACACATCGATATTTTTGTTCTTTTTATAAAGAGGAGTAACTTTAGCCATTCTAACTCCCTGGGAACAGTGTTGGTTATTAATAAATTGACAATATGAGGTATAGGGCCTTTCAGAACAGTAGCCCCTTCCTTAAGGAACCTTGAAGGAATATTATCCAACCTAGTGCTTTTTTATTTGGATGACTTCTTGAAAGAAGTTAAACTGTGTTGATGAAGTTGTTATAAATAATTAGGCAACAATCATGTGTAATTTGCAGAGTATTTCTACCAATGAGAAATAAAAATGTTTTTGAACAATGAGCTTCCATCATATGTACGGGTTCCAGTAAGAATCACAATGACTAGCTTGTTTCTTATATCGTAACGGAAGCAAAAGAACGTTAATCAATTTTTGAGATTCACATCTTAGATACCATTTATCATACAATCACATGTTATGTCTGCTGTTATCGCTGCATTTGAAGTGCATTACTATTCATTATCACAAAAATAGAAAAATGAATTGAATTGCTCCTATAAAATTACACGATATTTATGCATGAAAACTCAGGTGGAGTGTGTTGGCACCTTTAGCTAGATATAGTAGTACTCAACGTGGTAAACACTGTCTCTGAGCACTAAATCAGGTTTCTGAAATGTTTACGAATCAGAACAAAATGCTTCTTTTTCAAAATGTTTTGCAATCTTTTTGTTGGTATGAGATTATAATATAAACTATAGAATGATGGAAGGTATTAATGTTTAAGAAGACTTTAGTATAAAAGATATTTAAGACTGGATAATAGATAAAATAGGAGACAAAATCAATCAAAATTGAATATGCCAGTAGCTACCTTCTGTTAATTATGCTTGTAAAATATAAATGCATACAACATCTCTGAAAATGCCTTCACATCACTAAAATAGCATTTTCATGTCAATATCCTAATCATAGTGTCACATTTGACCTTGTAGTTGATTTTTTAGACATTGTTAGATAATTGTAATAGTACATGGTTGCTATATTTAAGCAGCCAGAACAAGAAAACCCCAACTCCATGAGCTCCCCTCTACAACTATATACTAGAAAAAAACATCTAATAATATCTACAAGGTCAAATGTGACACTATGATTGGGATATAGACATGGAAATGCTTTTTAGTGATTTGAAAGCATTTTCAGAGATTTGTATGCATTTATATTTTACAGAACTTAACAGAAGAGAGCTGTTGGAGTTAGGGTTTTCTTTTACTGGCGTATTCAATTATATAGAATGATGTAAGTGACAATGTCCTATTTCATATTGTTATAATTGTCATTTTCTTCTTCCATTTCCACATTTTTGCCTGATATTTTGGCATTTTATCGACCCTTTATGGTGTTTCATTTGAGTATGATACCAATACATAGTGTTTAATCACGCCTTTGGTCTCCATCTTGGAAAATAAAGGCTGCGGCTAGGTTGCGGCCGGCCTCACAAAGTTGTGGCCTGTAAGCATACATAATATTTTGACAAAGAGATTGATCTTTTTGTGGCGTCTGATTTTTCAGCATTAAGTAAAATTGTTTGGACATAGTCAGTTCTGCTTCTTAGTTCTGCTTCTAATGAGACGATATAAACGAGGGGGTTTCAAAAAGTTGTAAAGATCACCAAGAAGATATACAGCCAGGAACTTATTTTTTATTATGTGACCATTAAGTCATCATTACATAGCCACTGTGCAAAGTAACACATTTTTCCAACTTAAAACCTACTGTTCACAGACCGACTTTGTAGAGGTCCTCTGTTAGCCAAAAAAATCCATATATTGTAATTTGCTAAAATTAAAAGTTTCAGGTAGGCCATGCTTTATCACGTCGTTATGACATCATATTATGACTGATTCTAATAATTTTGGTATCAATGGAAAGAAGAGATTCTAACCTATACCATGGTATCAAACATTTAAAAGTTGGGCGTGTCGTCATAGAATTACTGGGCTGTAAACCTTCAAATATAGGGATTTAATTACACCACGGACAAGGACAAGAGGCCATCCTGATAAAAGTTCATTGATGTAGCTCTTTTCCTTCTTGGTGATCTTTAAAACTTGTTGATACCCCTCGTACACCTCCGTGTACATTACTCCCTTGTTGGAAAGATTTTGTAAGTTGTCTATCAAACCGATGATCCGTTTGACCGGAAATTTAACAATCTTTCTAACCACAATTAGGTATGCCTCTATTATACTGAAAGAATTATGTATATGAAAGGAACAGTTCCACTTATAGAGAAGTATTGTATTAAAATGCGCCCTCACATGAAAGAACGATATTAAGCTGATTTGTGTACTCGGGTTACGCGCTTTAAATAAATGTTGGGTTCATATTGCTCTTTTAAATACTAGACCTCTGATTACACGCCATATTAATAAAAGGGTTACCTACTTACACGGTTAAGTATGCTAATACATTTAAAAAATATATAGTTTTCAGTGACAAAATTGAGAAAAAGCATTACTTATTATTTAAAAAAAGTATGTGACGGGCTATTCCTATAGATATTTTATGTCATTTATGTTTTGTAATAAAACTCTTTAAAATTGTTACTAAGACAAGTTTGACGTTTTAATATTCTATTGCTTAATTTTTTATTTTATAAAAAGTCAAGTTATTTCATTTTGTATGTTTAAAAAACACATGGGACATAATGCTCAAATACGTATGTTTGTATTTGATTGTTATATTTCATTTGCTTTACATTTATGCGGATAAAAAAAAACTTACAAGACAAAAAAGTTTACATAAGCAAACATTAAATATTTGATTTGACAGCCAGCTTTCAACCGCATATATCTAACTACCGTTTTGCTCCTAATGAAATAAACTTTTATTCCATCAAGCACTCACTCTTACCATTACGCATGCGTCATTTAACTTAACTCGATAGGTTTCGAATTTCCATCAATAAATACAGGCGGCGATTCTTATCGATGTGTATGAAACTACGTTTCCTCCTTTATCATAATACTTGAGTAAAATTGATTGGATTTGGAACTATTCCTTTTTACCCATGTTGGATCATTGCACATATGCAACTCAATTATTTTCTAGCAGCGATACATATATTCACTACTGTGATTGTCAAATGTGGCACTAGAAGTGGAATCTACGCGCCTATCACTCGTCTCACGTATGGCGAGATTTGTCAAGCATTGTGAAAAAATAACATGTTCACTGTTCTAGTGGGAGTTTACAGAGAAACTAAATCACTTATCTCGTCTTCTTTTCCCTGAGGGTTGTCACCACAAAGGAATATAATACTCGATTGGACCTTTATTAATAAAAGCAAGGAAGTGTTCATATTACTGATTTTGTTTTGCTGACCCCGTGAAGACTCTTCGGAAGCAATACTCTCTTAAGGTACGTTTCTGACTATTCAAGCTTGATTAGGGCCCACTTGAACGGAATTTGAACTAAAATTATTCTGTTTATCTTATTTCCAATGCTTTGAACAACTAACATGATACAAACGTTATTCGTTTTAACAAAATCTAGAAATATAGGGAATACCACCTTGATGTCAACGTGCAAAATAAAAAGATGACATCCTGATGCAATATAACGTCATTTATGATTTAGATTTTGATCAAAATTAAAGATATTCCTGACATGTTTATACTAAACATACAGTATTCAATTTGATATGTAAAGATGGTTTCCAACACTACAGTACTTAAATTAAGTAACAAGAAAGTATACATTAAATTGCATACGTCACTTAATGATAGCCAGTTCAGTCACAATTATCGACAATCAATTTGGCTGCTGCATTTTTCATTAGGAATAATTGTCATTATATCGATGAGCAATATCATTGTTTATCATTTCACACAATCGACAGACAAACTTACATATAGACCGATTTAATATCATGTTGTTGTATGGAAACCCATGCTGCAGTTCTATATATAGATTAGAACTGATGTTATTTCAGATGAAAACTCCCTGGCAACTATCGGTATTATCTCTAAATAGCATTTTCAAACTGCTTATTTATGTTGTATTGCTGTTTCAGCAATAAAAGGGATGTCCAGGTGACCTTGCAAAGCTGTCAAAGAAGTTTCCACTTTATGTGTTGAAGATTAAATTAGCTTTGCATTTGCCATAATCTTATTAAGGGTTTATCACACTTGAACGTTGCTTTTCAAATGCAGCGTGTTACTTGAAATACAACTAACAGAAAACAAAATTAGACGAAAAATGTAATACAGTTTCTTAGTAATAAGATATACATGTAGTATAAAATAGATGTAAATAGATATTCAAAAAAGGCTTATGCCCTTCAGTCATAATGCCTTTTTTTTTGTATTGTTTTAAGAAATCTAGATACTCATATATTTTAAATAAAGAGTATATTACATAATGATATTCTAAAACCCGTAGGATTTAACTTAACCTATAGCTTATTTTTCTACCCGAAACTGACTAGTTAGTCGCCTATTACTTCAAAATTATTTAATTTTAGTTAAAATTTTAAGCTTTGGGTATCATTTTTTGGTCATCCCAACAAGCATGTAAACCATAATCTATTACCGATGCACAGAATTTGTTTCAATTATAATTACTATATAAATAAGATTACTTTGACCAATATCATATCATATCATATCATATCATATCATATAGCAAAAATGTTTATTGTTTCCTTGATACTAATTTGTATGACACGCTATCACCCTTTTGCCATATTTACGTCGTGTACAATTAGTAATTTTTTCTCCCTTATCAATAAGGTTTTTATTAACTACATGTATTATTCTTCACTTTAACGTAGCATCTTATTAAAACCAACAACAAAATTACAACAATGCAATTAACAATTGACAAAGCAAATCTCACATGTCAAGGGCATAATTAACGAAGAAATCCGCTAAAGATTTCGTCCTTATATATTTACAGTAATAATATTATGTCATGAATATCGGAGAGTATTTTTGAACGAAATTTTCCAGGTCATGATGATGAGAATACAAATATGACATGTACATTTAATTCTACTGGACTCTTACATGTAAACAAAATCGATTGGATCAATAAAATAGATTTATAATCTCGTAACAGCACCTGCTGTCCAAACGGGGAAGGTCAATCAACAAGGTACATTTGATTTTCGACTGATCCGAGATGAAGCTTTAGATCCTTATGAGATTTAGTGATATTTAAGTTCTTTTTGGTCTGGCTTAATGTCATTAAGGACATATGACCATGGACAACTTTTTCTGAATTCATTTAAGTTCAATATATGAATGGTGTTATTAAACATTTGTATTGGTTCAATATTTTGTTAAATTGTAGCTACTGGATAATCTAGGGTTATGTCGAATTTCACTGGTATCGTATTGATTTCTTGTTTGTTTGTTTGTTATAAATTCTGCTGCATCTCTAACTAGATACTTTTGCGTTAGCGAGAGGACGCGACGGAGTGGGTATGCGAGTGTATAATTTTTTTAACCTATCATGCGTTAGTATCAGAAACAAGTTAAACAGCTATGCAGTATAAAGAGAGATAATAAAGCCATTGTAACATATATGCTCGAGGCAGGAAAGTTGTATACAAGCAAGAAACCCTTCATGAAACAATATACATCTTGATAAGGCACTATCATAAAATGTCTCATATTTACTAATTTGTAGAATGGAAATCGTTCTTGGTCACAAAAGATATTATTATCAAATGGGTTTTTGAATAAACGATTATGTAGGGCCAAATAACATTGTGATAAAAACTCTAAATCTTAATTTAAATCCAAAATCAAATTGTGTCGCTTTTATTATGCAGCTTACGTGACCCAAGATTCATTTTTCTGACCTTCACATTACATGTATTCCATGAATAGGAACTTAATGCAAACAAAAACTGAAATGCCTGGTAGTTATCTAGCTGACAATATATTGTGTCTTACAAAATCCATCTAAAAGAATTTTATTTCCTGTTGAGCACCCAAACATTTATTTCTTATTCAACAAAACGTCTTCGCATTAGAGATAGAAGACTTTAATTATATTGCTTCTTTCACGAGATCTTATCTATTTTGAGTGTCTTACAATTGAAAGTATTACCCGTAGTCAAGGTCTTTGGATTTAAAATCTTTCCTTTTTACAATTATTACATCCTTCTGTGTAGTAATTTTTACCGTCGATATTAACATTATTCAGATATACATCACAATCAGATCCTTTTTATTATCCATATTGCAGTTATCAGCAACATTCCGTATACAATGCACACACAACGCTCGTAATTGATGCATGTCCCCGAGATATCTTCCCGTGGTTTGGGTATAGGATAATAACTTACCAAGATCGCTGTATCAAAACTAACCGGCCGATTTTTTTTGAACATTTACCATTTTGTTCATGATTTATTTAGCTTTCATGTGATATGTTTTGTGAACTCAAAAGACCAAAGTGTAAGCCTGACTAGGTACATTTTGTAACAAGACCCCGGTCAGTACATTCGCTATGGAGTTTTGAAATACCAACTTTCATTGGCCAATCACGCTCGCATCCTTTAACCTATCAACTTTGAACACACATGTCAATCAAGATAATGAAATTCTCGTTCTCGTGACACCATACTCATTACCATACGATAATTTTAAGGACCTGATAGAGTACATTGAAAAAACACGTAGGCTTGTATAAGCAATGCAAAGATCGCCGTGTAGCCAGGCCCCTGACACTTTATCCCCATATACTTCATAGCTCATTTGATTACCATTTCTCAATAGGCGCTGGTTAACGTTTCTTGGCTGATTGCGTGATCAGTGGCTCCCATTACAAAAGCGAGGACGCATTATGAATAATCCTACTCAAATGAATCCTGACATTGCCCTTGATGTGTATTACGCTTAATTGAATGCAAGCTGTGCAGCATTCTTCAAAATGCGTCCTCGTCTTGTTCATCCTTCATGTAAGACATCATGAAATTAGTCTAGCGTGTAAACTGTTATTAACACAATGTATTGATTAGCAGTCATGAATATTCGTTTTTGTCCACATACTACGCTATGATTGGGGCCGTGTTTTGAGCTTATAGTGTCATCTCTGTTACTCTGTGGTGTAGCGTGCAGTGGACGATAACTGCAATATGCCAAAATTTGCTTATCATAAAAATTTTATTTCATAGGTGAATATTAAAAGTTAAAATTTAGTGTCTCTTATATTCGTTACAAAAAAAAAGGTTCAAGGTTTAGGGTCTTTTATATATCGTGGCAAAAACAAGGTATAAGCTTCAGCATTTTATACATATCGCTCCTTAACATATCGTGGCAAAAACAAACAAACAAAAACTTCACCACTGGTGTTAACCTTCAGTACATTTCTTATGACCTTTTTATATTGGTAAATAATTGAAAATAATGTGTAGCTACAGGTGACAGGAGATTCTACATGAAAGAGATTTTCACGAGGTTTAAGGCAGGAACACCTGATTGACATCTCAATGTGCTTTCCGTTTACTCTGTAATATATAGGAAAGTCTATGTACAAGAAGTTTATAATTTCAATATCAGAATGAATAATTTGTTTTGATTTTGCATATATTGTTGGTGCAACTGATTGCAAAACAAGGAATATTTTACCGTTAGAAAATTCATTTGTTTTATCAAATTCGTTTCAGCTTAAAGCTTTGTCATTTTACATAGAGTGTTTTCCCAATTTTACCCACAATTTATGAGAGACAATTTTACATGTCAAACAAATATCACAAAACCGAATATGAGCTCTAATTTTATATATTCATTTTTCAGTTACACTTATGAAAGTGGTATCATGAAAAGCAATATAACATCATTTGCAAAACGATATTTTTAAACAATGATCAGTTCAGGATATTGCTAAGTACTTAGCTATTTTAAAAACCAATTAAACCATTAATGTATATGTGTGTGTGTGTGTGTGTGGGAGGGGTGGATGTGTGTCACAACGTATGCAAAAATACGAAAAATCGTGTGATGCTAATAGGGTTTCATGTATATACCATATATAACTGATTTACATTTTTTAGTGATTGTTGCAAGAACATTAGGCACAAGGTCCTAAAGCAGATGCAGAATAAATCACATTGATTGTCAGTTCTTTTGGATTTGTTTTTCGGTTTAAAAACCATCTAAAGACATTAATGATAAGTTAGACAAGAAAATGAAATTATAACATCGACTACAACACTGTTTAAACATTATACAAAATACATGCAACACAAACTTTGCCATGATGGTAAATGCGTCAATTCGACACTGTTGTTTGAACCCAATAGAAATAGGGACATTTTATTTCTAAGTGTCAAAATAGATGGCGCTATTCATAAAAACCCATTTTTGGATGTAGAGGAGGTATGCTGCATGTGTATTACCGAAATTACCAATGCAAATGAAGCATATGACGTCAAGAAAATTTTATTTATCAGTTTTAGGCAAAATCTTCACAGAAAAACAACATAATCGATAATCAAATATAATCAATAATTTGAAATATATATAGCGCCCTCTTTTTTGCACAAATCTGAATTTACAAAAAAATACCAATAAATGAGCTCAAAATTAACAAACTTTCAACCAAACAGAAATACAATTTTGATAATGGATTCAAAACTTTAGTATGCAACACATTCCAGTTATTGATACTTTTTCAACTTTCTCTGAAGAAAAATTTGAAATTTTGGTTAAAAATGACTAAATGTCCACCTCAAACAACAGTGTCGAAAAACAGAAGTGAAAATAAACGTAGCCGACGTTCTCTTAAAATGTCTATTTAATCAACATATCAGGCTTGAACTGGGCGTATTCTAATACTCAAATATGATTTTGGATTACAAGGTTCTTGCACTCTGTAGCTAATAGTGTAAATATCTAATTAGATCTTGCAGCCAGAAGTGTTAATTCTCAAACGTTGAGATTAAGATCACATCTATTTGGATATAAGCTTGGCGTCTTTTAGTTGTCGATATCCATCAATATATAGCAGAAAATTAGAAACATATTCGACCTAAATCTTGCTGATTTGTACGTCATCATAATATGATGTGACCTGGTGAAAATCTTTGAAATAAATAACATGTAGGTTTTACAACTAGATGGGCTTTCCCAATGGTGTTTTGATATGAAAACTGCATAACTGGCAGAAGTTATCGATGAAAATAAATTTATTTCACAGATTTCCAACATTTACATTATATTTTGAAAATGTATCAAATGAAGAATTGTCCCACCATATGACTGGTTGTGTCAGATTACTTTATGTATATCATTTTATTCATAATATGTAAATATCATTTATTTTGTGCAATTCTTTTTGTAAATAGTTGAACATCGTGATACAAATACAACATAGGAGGGATGTTCAATAAGTTAGTGGTCAGTCGAAAGGACGAGAAGCTGTACAGTTTTAATCAATATAAACGTGGTTCACAATAATGATATGTGGTAGGCTAATTCAAACATTGGTTAAGCGAGGCTGCCTTTCATTTCAAAAACTGTATAATCAGGACCAGATTTGACAGGGTAAGTCTGCAGCATTTAGCAGACTTCGTAAGTATGTGAGTTTATGTGGAAAATATTTTAGTTCACTTTTTATGCAATTTAAATCCTGTTTCTAAATGAAAAGATTACAGGATTGTATGTGGAAATTACCAACAACATCTTATCAACTAAAAATCATGTAATCACACTAATTTGCGCTAAAAAGGTGTAAAATTCTGCATTGCTTTCAATTGGAAAATGAGCGGCAGCTCTTTTGCTTAGAAAATTTGGGCAATATTTTCGTTGTAACTTTAAATATGTTTAACCTAGAAAGTTGGTTGAACCACTGTTTTGTTGCAAGTTTTGCTTGGCTACCGTTTTCTGGCAATTGTTGCCATCTTAAATCCACTTTGAAGAAAATATTTCACATTAAAAAAGTTTATGTACATACTTATATATGGAAGGGTTCAAAAATGTCTGCTTTCGTATTTATTTTACAGAATCTTAAAACTTGTCAGTTAGGATTATCTGATAATTATTTTTTTTACCTCGAAAATGAAGGAAGCAACTAAACTCCACTGGTATCCAGTAACCTTGAAAGCCACTACATCCATCGAAATCAACCAAGACAAGATGTTAATAAATTATTATTTTGTATTTCTTTTAAGTGCTTTAAAGTAAACTTTTAAAACCTGTTACAGACAAGTTATAAGTTTCTTCAAAATAATAACGGAAGCAGATATAACCTTGAAACTTTCAAAATAGTTTTCAATTAAGTTTAAGTACATTGCATATTAATTGAAAATCCATAGCTAATCTCCTTCTGTCTCCAATCTGACGGGCAAACTTATTGAACATCCCGAATTATTACTTATGAACTCGAAGAAATTCAATAACCATTTAAAACCAAATAATTTATGGAAAGATTATCAAAACAAAGATATTGAACAAAATTTGATACTGTGGAAATTGCATACTTCGATAGTAATACCCTTGATAGTTACATTCAATTATCTTCCCAAATAAACTATATTATTGCAAGCTACTTGAAAATGGATTTTTGCTAGCAATTGAGTCGCTCATCTAAATCATTAGGTAAACAATACAACTTGCTTTAAATGGGAATTTTGAATTTTATTATGTTGACTATAACATTTTAAGACCGAGAATCCATGAATAAATAAATAA
>JXSR01S028520.1:17512-29349 GCA_000969725.1 Ophiothrix spiculata
GAAGAAAACAAACACAGCTATTTCATTGCTTGTAAATTATGTTAGCATAAAGTAGTGCATTAAAACGTACCATATTAAGAACTTTGATAAGTCTTCGCTCAGACTCTCTCAAAAAACGAAGAAATGCATTAGACATACACTAAAAAATGGGCAAATTTGACGCTTTTCCACAAACCTTTGTCATTTATGTGGGGTATTGTAAGAACTACTTGAGAACCCCCGGTAAAATATATAATGTATGCATATAACAGTATACCATGCTTATCAATTTAATCTATATTTTTTTATTTAAAAGAAAGAAAATATAGTTTGTAAGTAACTTATGGAAAGAGAAAGAAAGATACATAGCTAGATTGCCTTTATATAATCATCTCTTGAAGAATAGAAATGTGCGTGGTGACTGTGTACGTTGTAAATCACTCACTCAAGTTTGGTATAAAGCCTTTCGAAGCCCTTTGTTAGCATTCTTAACTGCAGGATTTCCCATTGTGCAGAAGGAAAATGATTCAAGCTGACAAAATAAATCATATCTCTGGTTTGCATTGAGTGATTTCCTTGAAATTTTCAACTATAATAGACAACGGTATATACTTAAAGTTATATAAGTTTTAAGAAGATGTTTATTGGGACACTCTAGAGTCATACATACACGGTTGCTCATATAGTTGGAATAAAAATATTTTTACCACTTTTTTATGTAAACGTCAATTCATGATGAATATATCTTGAAACTTATGTTGCTTCTGGTCAGATTTTAATAGGTAATCGTATAAGTGTGAAATGCAACTCCGAATGTGATCAATTTTCTCATGTACTGGTAAGGGGGCAACAACAAAAAAGGGTCAACAACGTGATTTTTAGGTCAAATTTGATTTGACCCCGCCTTTGACCCCGTCACTTCTTTACTCAAGTTGAGTGGCCATATTGAATGTTTATCTGTAGTACAGTGAGAATCGGGTGATTGGATGTCTTGGTCACGCTTGATTGCGCCAAGAGAATGCTTGGAAGCAAAGTACAAAATGATCCTTAAATGCACCTCACTTTACAAATATAGGGTTGTAGTGAACGTTGAATGGTTCCCAGCGGTATATGACATCTTAAAAGATTTTGAAGATGTCATATACCGCCAGGGACCATTCGACATTCACCACAATTCTATTTTTGTAAATTGAGGGACGTTGGAGGATCAATCACCTGATTCTCACTCTACTACAGATAAACATTTATTATGACCACTCACCTTAAGCAAAGAAGTGATGGGGTAAAAGGCGGGGTCAAATAAAATTTGAACTAAAAAATCACGTTTTTGGCCCATTTTTGTTGTTGCTCCTTTACCAGTTACATGAAGAATTGGTCACATCCGGAGTTCCGTTTCACACCCAGCAAGATTACCTATCAAATCTGATCAAAAGCAACATCCGTTTCTAGATATGTTCATTATATATTGATCTTTACATAAAAAATGGTAACAATATTTGTATTCAAACTATATGAGCAACCGTGTATTATAAACTTTAAATTGCCTGTATTTTGAAATGACACAGAAACTCCAGCTCTGGAGGCAATCGGAGCAATTTGGAAAAGTCCAAAGTCGTGCACAAAATTAGAAGTGCCATATTTGCTTCTATACCTGGACACTTGAAATTTAACAGTTCTATAAATTGGTCATCGTATGTCTTCCATGAAAAGCATAAAGCGCCTGCATGTACTCCCCGTGGCGTGCGTTGTACTTTTAATTGGAGAGTTCCAGCGGGTGTCTCATCGCAAGTACAGCCCAGGGAATATAACAAGTGGTCTACATCCCGATCTTACTGAGAAATGTCCGTACTGTTTAATAACTTGATGTACAAAGCAAAAATATATGACGTGTTCTGTTAAAACCACTCACCTCTTGGCAGGCTGTAGAAACTGATTACGGGCAAAATTCGTTATGGGTGAAATTTTAAGATTATTAAATTTCAATAATTTCTATCTTGAACATATTTCTGAAGTTTGGGTTAGAAATTCAATCGGAAAAGTACATTTTTGAGACTTTTTGGAGCACGTCGTTTCTGCAAATATAAGATTGGTTTGTACCATAGTATAGGGTATGATCTCCATTTTTTATTGATACCAAAATTATGAAAATCAGCTAAGGCTTTACGTGATTATGCCGTCATAAATTATGATTTGGGCAAAAGTGGCCACCTTTAAAATTGCTCTGAAAGTTCATAATACCGAATTTACCATGGTACGTTTTCGTACTTTTGAGCTCTATACGGTGATGTGTGACTGAGTCTTAAATATTATAACAATTTTGTGTCAATTTAGTAGTTTGGTTCAAACATTACAGCCAAACACATAACAACCAAGATTAGCACTTACGACTAAAACACGTTTGAAATTCAAAATATTCAATGAGGTGATGGAAATCTGCAGTATTTTATGCTAAGTTTAGTGTCCCACGTAAGGATCTGACATGGTCATGAGAAATCTCGAAATTTCAATACTTAAATAGTTTTTCATGCTAAGATGTTGAAAATTTACCCTTTAAGGAACCCTGTTTTTTCTATACTTAAAAATTTGAATTTTCTACCTTTTTCTCTTATGAGCAATTAACTTCAGCGGGCCGTAATTCTGACTTTGCTGCAAAGAACCACCATTCGATGTGCCAGTGTAAAAGTAATCATGGCCCCCCTGGAATCAAAGTCCGCCTTCCATAGACCACAGTACTGATAGACCATAACGGAATAAAGCGTGAAGCCAATATTGCGTATAATAAGAATTTTTAGCCCATGCTTTACTGTTCAACCCGGGCAGTAAGATCAGGGGAACTATTCCTATTACACCGGATCAAAACTCTTGATTGAAAAGCAATAATATGCATCTTCATGCAACTCCATGGCACTGACCTTGTCTTGCAATTTATTTTCCGGATAAATGACAGGGCCAATCATTTTATCCCTTTTGCAATTCTATTTGATGTGAAATGCCCTGGTGAAAATGTTTATATATAACAAGCTATATGTTACCAGGTCAAATACCACAACTACTAGCTATAGAGTTGGCATCATTTTTTTCCCTTGGTGTAATTTGCCGTTTCAATTTATGTATTTATTATAAAGAAAGTATTCTGCTATATAAGATACCTTATAATTTTTGTAAACCAATTTCCACTGTTATTTCTTTTTTGAAAAGGATCAAATCAGAAACTTAAACATGTCATTTGTCTCTTGAAATACCCATCTAGAAAAAATACTAATTCTTTAAATAATGCAATACTTGTTTTGTTTTCAGGTGTAAAAATAAAGCTGTCATGCAACTTTAATGAATATAAGGTGTGAACAGTCGTAATGTCCACTTCAACCCAAGTCCTATCCGATGAAATGTCAACAACCCAACTGTCTTGTGATTTAAAGGGATATTAACATGCGACATTGCGGCTGCGTAAATCTTTTTAATTTTGCCTGTGTTTCTTTATGACACTTAAGTTTTTTCAGAGGGATATCCTTAGTTTTTAGTTATTAAACTACGTAATGTATTTATAACCATTCAAAACAAGACTATCACTCAACATGCTCAAGTTGAATCTTAATCAAATGCTGTGCGATATCAGATGTAGTATAAATTTTGTTTCAGACGAAAATAGCAATATTGTAAAAGCTAAAATTATGTGTTTTACGCATTGTTATTTTGCATTTATTTTATAACACAATATAATAAGGTGTCATCTTTCAATTGATACCAAAACCATGAAAATTAAACAAGGCGTTACGTAATTATGACGTCATAAAGGATTTCGCCGAAATCTCCTTTTCGGCCAAAAATGCCAAAAATTCTAAAATACCGGATTTTCTAAATAAAGGATTGCATAATATGAGACGTTACTTTTTGTTACTCTAACGATGTAGCTGTACAAGTCCATCTTGACTGTACTATTTGTCATTCGAATCACTGGTGCATATTTTGTAATTGATTACAGCATGCATTTCAAAAAGCCTTTTTAAACTGAAAGCAATATAAGTAGATTTGGTTCCGAAAAAAGATTTTAGTTAACACAGTTAAAAATGAAGAATTATGACTAACCAGGCATCCATTTCTCCAAGCTGGTTTTCTCGTAAAGAAAAAGTAAATGATGAGCACGTGCATTTACCTATAGTTTTACATGAATTGAATTCGGGATCTCTAAATTAATTTAACAAATTACATAACTGAAAAAGTGTATAACTTTGGGTCAGATCATTTGAAAGGTATCACTCTCTTCCAAAAACAAACCCAATCAGTAAAAAAAATCAAAATCCGGGGTGCACCCGCTAGTCCGACAATGCGCTAGTCCAACTACACAATTTTCCTATACCTTCCTATACCGAAATAAATACAATGCGTCAGTCCAAAACTGAAAACCATTGCGCTAGTCTGACACTGCGCTAGTCCGAATTTTTAAATAAAAATACACTGCGCTAGTCCGAACATGACAAACACTGCGCTAGTCCGAACTTGAAAAACACTGCGCTAGTCCGAATCTGAAAACCAATGCGCTAGTACGACAAAAATGTATTGTGTATATTTCAAACAGAAATCCACTGCGCTAGTCCGAATCTAAAATCCACTGCGCTAGTCCGATATAAATGTCGGACTAGCGCATTGTCAGACTAGGAAAGTGTACCCTGAAAAATCCATAGTGATAGGGGCTGTACAGGATCTTACAAAAAAAAGGGTTCCAAAAGGTTCTAAGTTGTCTTTTATGTGGAACCCTCGATCTAGAACCCTTAAAAGGGTTCCTGAAAAATCAAGCACCCTATGGAGAACCATTAAAGGTTTTTCAGGTTACATTGAAAACCTGAAAAGGTTCCCCAGAGTGGCTTCAGAACCTTTAATGGTTCTTTGTGAGCACCATAGAGGGTTCCGCATACAGGACAAATAAGAACCATTTTTGGAACCTTTTTACTAAGAGTGTATAATATTGCTTTAACTTAAAACGTGGACATTGAAATTGCAACTCCCAGTTGTATGGTCTTAACAACTCGTTTGAAAGTATAAATTGCGTTCAACATGTAAAGCAACAGATTTCTATTCCAATGTTCTAAAACAAAATTGCTTTTGCGATGAACAAGTTGGATGACCTCTGCTACAATGTAAATAAGTTACGGATGAGGACATGTTTCATTATAATCTTATGGAACGATTACTCAGTTATTGAACTCCGTAACTAATCCCTAAAGGCATGATATGAAGTGTCGTACCAATCAACGACTAATCCTAAAGAAATATATCGAATGAACTGACGAGCCATACATTTAATTAAGTTTTATCTTCAATTTTTTCATGATTTTGATTTTAAAATAATTCCCGTCAAAGCTGTTATCTTCTCTTTATGCTAGATGCATTTTGGTCTTTCGAATGTTAAGGGTTTGACGCAGTTTTATAGCATTTACCCATCAAAACAAAAATCATGCCAACGTTTTCAAAAAGAAGTTTTTTTGGGGTAAAGATTTCGATAAAGCAAAAGTACTTGCACTTCGATCATAAACTAATTTACATCTAATTCCAATTTTCAATTTTAGGATGTTTTTCCGCCAATTGTAAAAACGAAATAAAACAGAATATGATTGGAAATTCACTACTGAAATAAAATGAGTTAAAATTATTATTTTACGATTTTACGCCCAACAAAACTAAGATGCTAAAAGTCCTTACATCCGGTCCTAAAGGAAATTTTAGCTTAACAACACTAACAACAATAGAGCAGCAGTAGCAGCAGCAGCAATAACAACATCAGTTTATTCTACCTAGTGGAAAAAAAAACACACGGACGATCTAATGGAATATAAATATACCAAATGTTAAAAATTAAGGTAAGATTTAAACATACATGTGTATAAAACAAGTACTTGTCGGTAGTTTACAATTCAAAATTGTTCCACTGTTTTTCCTTTGAAGTGATCGAATCAAATATGCAAGTCATGACAATTGCCTTAGGGAATACCCAACTAGAAAAAATAGTATCTGTTTAAATAATGCAATGGTTGTTGTTTTCAGGTGTAAAAATATAGCTGTCATACATCTTTAATGAATGCATAGGTTTGAACAGTCCTAATGTCCACTTCAACTCACGTCCTGTCCAATGAAATGTCAACAGTCGAACTGTCTAGTGATTTGAAAGGGCATAAATATGCGATGTCATGCGCTGGAACAATCTCTTGAATCTTCCCTGTGCTCACATAATGCAAAAGTCTTTTCTTTTGAGATATATCCTTTAGTTTTAAATTAAACCACGCAATGTTTTAATTAGCATTAAATCAGAATACATCACCCTAGTGGGAATCTTAAGGGTAAATAACATCGACTGTTTAGGAAAATGGGATCAGAATTACTTCTTTGCAAATTCACTGCATTTGTGGGGACTCGAACCATGGCTTCTGGCGCTGGTTAATCATGCATTGGGCTATTCCAGATAATTTTTGCCCCCCCCCCTACAGGATGTTGGAATTCCAGATTTTTTTTGACAACAGCGGGCCTTGGGAATTCCGGAGTTTTTTAATCAAAATTCCCTGTTTTCCAGAAAATTATCTTCAGAGTCACCAAAAATCCAACATTTTTCAAAGAAACTGGCTCATGGCTCTGAAATTCCATGAAAAATTAATACAATTCTTGATTGAACTCCAGACTTTTTGAATGAGGACAGTTTACCTCCTCTATCGGGGGAGGGCATTTTTTTTTTCTGGAATAGCCCATTACGATGCACGAGAACATGCACTAAACAATCTGAGCACACTTGCGATCGTGAAGTGAAATATAAAATATAAACAATACAATGATGTATGTTTCTCTTGTTTACATAACAATAGCATTTTCGCCTTGATGGAATGCTCAATTTACACGTAAATTTTTAACTATCTCTCAGTATATATATTATGCAAATTAAGGATACATGCATTCCAGATTGAGTTGTTTATGTTGAACCTGTGAATCAAGTTGTAGCGAAAAGATATTCAAATTTTCACGGGTAACTTTAATTCTTTAACTCTTAAAACTGCAAACCTGAGTAAATCAATTTTTGAAGGAAAAAAGACTAACACTTAAACTTATAGGACAAATATTAGATTCAATTTTCTGTATTTATTAGCAAAAGTCCGATCATCATTTAGAATTTACAAAATTTTGATTTGATGGCCATTTTTGCCCAAAATCAGATTGTTGCATAATTTTCGAACTTGGAGTATTTTATGACCTCATTTTTACGTAACAGCTTGTGGGATTTCCATGATTTTGGTATCAGTAGAAAGAAGACATTGCCGGCATTGGACCAGCGTATTTGTCATCTTGTTTGGAACTTTATAAACCAACTCGTGAGGGCCTTCGATCTGCCTCAGATAACACACGTTTGTGTATTCCTACAATCCGCAGTTGGACTTTGAAATCAGCTGCCGACAAGGCATTTACTTACAATGCACCAACTGTCTGGAACAAATTACCTACATCTGTGCGTAATGCTGAATCGGTGTCAATTTTCAAAAGAGGACTTAAAGCTCATCATTTCCCAAAATATAGTTGTGTTTCGATGCCATGTATTTTTCTCTCTGTAATCTCATTATACATTGTTTTTATCTTGCACATATATGTTTGTTAGCGCTGTGATCATATTGAAATGGCGCTTTATAAAAGCAAATTATGTATGTATGTATGTAAGAGACCCTGGCCTATACTATGGTACACTCCCTTATCAGAAGTATTGCAACATAGCGTAAATCTTGTTGTTTGCGAGTATAACTCCTTTATAGTTAATATTTGATTTCTCACTTATCTGAGCAATATTACCAATGTGTGTTATATATTGCATCAAAACAGTCCCCTTAGCTTATTTTGGCCCATTGATAATATTTGTTGCTTTCAAAATGGCGACGTTATGAGAGATAATGAATGAAGACCTCAGGCACACTGTAGCCGTGAAAAACGAAGAAATCCCTTTTTGTTGTATAGCTGTGCGTTTTGTTGTTTGCTGTCAAATGATTTCTAGAATTAGTAGACTTCAAAGGGACTCCAGTTATGCAAATACCTTGCGTAAAAGCAGTTGTCCGTATAAGTCAACACATAGGAAAAAATCATCAATCATTTTACAATAATAGGCTTTTTCCAATAGTCCTTTGGCCCTTTCATTCGCTCAGTAGTGACAGGATAATGGAAGTAAACGGCGTATAATCATTCTTGGGGGAAATTCAAAGATATAGACTCACAATGTGTAGAGTTACGAAAGGGAAACAGTTTACCTTGCTTGTACACAGGCAGCAAAGAGTTAGGATGGCGAATTTGTCTAGGAACAGGACAGTGGCCCTGAATTGACGCCGTGTTGTTTTTATTAAGGAGTGTAGGTCTTATTAAGTTTTGATAATTAAAGAATAAGTGTTTTGAGTGTTAAATATGAAGGCTGCGACCATTGTAACCTTTCTTTGATGACAAAAATTCGTGCATATCTCATGGTTTGAATTTCATTGGTATGTTTTGAATCGAAAACATTGGGGCAACTGACTGAAACACCGATAACATCCAATGTATCGTCATTATTAGCAAAACAATGTTAAAAATATTTTAGGAACATATAAACAGATTGTGAATAACCATTTATCGTTCTTGAAAATGACGTCACACCCGACAGCACACAGGTTTTTGATGACATGTTCTTCGAAAAGGGCTTTAGCAGTATCAATCTAGACGCACATGCGCATTACGCAATCCGAAGTAAAACATGTAAGCTAACATTAACCGATGAGTCTTAAATAACAAACATTTCCAGAGACGCGAGTTGATTAATTTAAAATGTGATCCTCGAAAGATATCAGCTCTCAAAGAATTGCTTATTTTGAATGACATTTTAGAAGAGAGCAGCCGCCATCATTAAATTTATGGCTAAGCCCCTTAGATATTGAAATTAGTGTCAATTATTCAAAATAATTAAAGAAAAGAAACGTGGAAGCAAATTCATAAAGATATCATATCAACTTCCATAATAAATTTTTCATATCAACGTTTTGAAAACGCCATTTAAATTTTGCACTAAAATCACAGTCGACGATGTTGCAATACTTTAGAATAGTGTGTTTATAAAGCAATCTAACTTTGACCCTGCCAATTTCAAGTTTATTTGGGATTGGACGAGGGTTAAAATTACATCAAACGAACATGCTTACGATTTTGTAGAATTTCGAAAAAATATGTTTCTGATATGGGTATCTATCTTTATTGATAACTCAAAAAATAATAATGCTGTGATTATGACATTTGCAAACAAAGGTATGTATCCTACGTTATGCGAAGTTTGAAATCTCTATATAGTTTTGCAAACGATCAATTTCCTACATGTTACTATTTTTGGGACACCTGGTAGATATTAAATATAGCGATACAGAGCTCTAACGGGAGGAACTCGGAGTCGTGGTGTTCAGCCGTGTTTAACAAAACAGTGCGAGCTTATATAACTTTATCATTTAAAATCAACACATTGTCAAAATCAACACAACACAACTATTCTACAATCACACAAAAAGGTTACTTTTAATACAGTTTCTTATATTTCTAATCTTGAAACCGCCTACTTTTAAATAAACTAACTATAGACATAGGGTGTAGGGGGCAAAAGGATGGACGCTTGAGTGTGGGGCAAATGAAAGTTGCCACATGACAGTATACTGTATATTTTTTCTTTTTACGGAGTAAATCGTAGCAATGCGATGAATTCTCAGCAGAGGTAAGTAGATGACGGGGATTTTTCATCCACATGCACGTTAAAAAACTCTGCCTTTTTATTATTTGAAATTCATTATAACAAAGAGCAAGTTTATAAACGTGGTCGGTTACATGCAAGTAGAAAATGTAACATTTTTAAGACACAATAAAATATCTTTGTAAAATTGGGTATTCTATAAATTAACTACGGTTCTGAGTGATTTCGTTAACAAAGGAAAAATTATACACGTTTATAATTTTCCAGGTGTCCTATGACCGTTTTCGAAAAGTATAGCAGTTGGAGTAATTAAGATTTGTACATAGATGAGAGATGTATTATATTTGTTCCAAAGTATAATAACTCAAACTACTATAGGTTTCGCAAACGAACATTTTTCTACATGTAACCCTTTTTTGAACATCTGTGGTATAAAGTTAGGTTTCCAGGATAATTGATTTGTCTACATTGATTGTCCCATATACAAATTGAACCTGAAATATCATATATCATATTGAATTATAGTTTGATTAAAGTTAGGATTAGAATAAATGGTTTTGATTAGGGCTACGGTTAGAGTTCGGTTAAAGGTAGAGTTGGTTATAGTTATGATTCGTGTTAAGAATGATAACAGGGTTACATATTTATTCAAACAAATCTTGCTAGGCTATAAGGTATCTGGATTTCAAAATAGTAAGATTTGCGACTGAAAGAACTGTTGACGGGTAATCTAAGTCCAAATCAGTAATGTAACCAGCAACACAAAATATCCTTCATTGAGCCCCTATCCAAATTACTTCTTAACCATTTTCGCGGAAAGTAGAAGACATTTACACAGACTGGCCTATCAGGTTGAAAATACTTCTAAATCAGGATGCATTAAACTCAATGAAATGTTTACCAAAATACTATTCGCATTCATTTTATCTTTCTATTCATTGCTATTATTCATTAGATGGCTAGTTTAAAAGGCAAAATAAGCTAACGTATTCGCTTCAAATCCTTTTTGGACAGCTCATTTCGAAACATACATTGCGTGTTCATTCCTATTTGCAATGTAAATACCAATTGCATTTCTAATATACCACCATGCCATAAATTGATTTAAATACGCTATTACAAAACAACATGTATTATAACAATATTAAACTGTATTTTAAATAATATCATCTGCAAGGTCAAATGTGACACTATAAATGGGAAAATGGATCTTAGTAATGTGAAAACCTTTTTAGGTATTTGTATGCATACAAAGATGAACATGCATTTAAATTTGTAAAGTTGCAGAACGGATCGATTGGAGTTGGCATTGCTTTGTACTGGTGTATTCATTTGTACTACGATTATTTCAAGTAAACTACATTATTTTCTTCAATAATACTTCCCAAGCACATACATGAATACGTAAAATTGCAACTCTGACTATTCTAATCAATTATAACAGTCGGCCTAGATTTTCAATGATGACGGTTTTGATGTAGGGGAAGCTTCATATATGCCCATGTATTTTACTGATGTTTTGTATACTTTAATTGTGATGCGATATTAATTGAGAAAAAGTTACAATTAATAGCGTCTGACTTATTATTTTGTTTAAGAATATTATATTCACCTTAAAATAATTGAAAAATGTATCAATTGCGTTAAAACGTTTTCATTTCACTCATCAATCAGACTTCTGCTTTTACTAATATTCTATATGAAATAAACTTGAATAATTTATTTTGAATAATAACCTTATTACAAATCTTATAAATAACCTTGTATAATTCTTTTAAAAACATAGCCCTTTTATATCAAATGTGTAAACAATTAGTATTTGTCTTATTTACTTGCATTTGGGTAGATAAACAATATTCATCGCGTCTGTGCTTTGTTTCAAAACAACCTACTGTTCTGTACAGGAAACCTGCATTTAGTTTACAAATACAGGGCTTTGAACAGCCATAACTAGGTTTATTTCGAACTGAGTTCACTTCCATTTATCAATAAGTCTCGAAATTTAATATATCTAATATCCGTACCGCAAAAGTAAGGATAATTGGCGTCTTGTAAATTAAGAAAATATGAAATAAAGCTTGTTTGTCAATGATGATTAGTATTTACTGTTTTATAACCATATTTGACTCAAATTTATGCA
>JXSR01S028521.1:13655-25138 GCA_000969725.1 Ophiothrix spiculata
AAATAGAATAAGGAGATTTGTAAGAGAAGTTTTTATTTCAAGTTATTTTTTCGAAAAACACCATTTTAAAAACCACACAACAGCAACAAAATAACAACAAGGAAAAAAGTTAATTGTACAAGATAGAGGAGGCACAAGAAAATGTAAAAACATGAAAAGCGTTGTACAATGCACGTTTACAAGAAGAAGAAGGAAAAAAGCATTAACCCCGATACTTATATCGCAACAACCAAATTTACTAAGTAAAGGACGATTACAGCAAGCGCAAAAATATTATGCAATGAACATTTGTATATACTTCAATTTTTGTAAGTACATAAGCTGTAGTACAAGCTAGTACAGATAGTCAGATAGTTGTATTTTCTCATAAATAGGAACAACAGACTACTGATAAATCAATTGAATTATAGAATATCTTTTAGCTTCGTATTTGAGAATTCAACCTGCAGATTTCCTGAACACTTGCTTTTGTTTTCACTCTTCCAGGTACTCTGAGGTGATTGTGAGCTTGATGAAGTCCGATAGTCGATATTTGTTAGATATGTTTCAGTTAGAACATCACACATTTGCTGGACCGCCACACAGCTTCGACCCTGAAGAAGCTCAAGAACTTTACGGTAAGATAATGTAATGCAATTCACCGCAGATTGTGGGGTTTCAATTTTGCAAGAGTAAAAATCACAAAAAAAAAAGACGTTTACTCCTGAGCACCAAAGATTACCTTAACTTTTGGGAAATGTTCATCTCATTTTGAAAACTACGAACCCTGGTAGAGATCGAGTACAATTCTAGTACAAGATTGGAATGTGCACATTTGGAACATCATTCCAGTACACTTTAAGTAAAATTCTAGTATATACATTTTTTTGGTAGACCTACTAGAATTGTACTTAAAGTACGGTACTCGAATGATGTTCCAAATGTGCACATTCCAATCTTGTACTAGAATTGTACTCGATGTTCTACAGGGAACGGACGTTGAAATATAAGTTACGCATTTTGTTAAAATGTCGCCGTATGTTCTGTAAAGTCAAATATTTAAAGACACGATATTTTCGCAATTTTCTATTAAATCACTTAATGTACATTGTTCTATCTTCCTACAGGAACCAAATGCAAAGTTGAACAGATTGAACACGTGGATGCGTTGTCGCCATGGCAACAAACATGGGGAACCAGCTACTTTTTTGAGAATGACTTTTTAATCACACCAAAGAATTAGAGTACCAAAATGATACGTATCCCGCAATCGTATTCTTTCCGCTTTGAACATGTTGAATGAACCCACCATTCAGAAGAGTAACTACGTTGTGAATAATGCCAATAGTTTTATACAAAGTTACATCGGGATGAAACCATTATACTTTAATTTCGACCTTAAAGGACAGTACCTGGCAAGAAATAAGCCGGCATGGAAGTAAAGTCCCCAATAACCGACATAAGGCATTTATTCTATTACATACCGAATGTGCAATCGCCGTCTATCAGGTGTACCAAAAACAGGTATTATTCATTCACATGATTCCCAGGAAGAACATTTAGCTTATAGATCTTCAAGGTTTTAGGTGTTTCACTTCATTTTTCAAGACTCAAACTGGGGACTGAATCAATGCGTCTTTTCTGTCATGCCTGTTGGGTGTGTTTGATTGAGGCAGCCTACTCTTTCTAGGTACGAAATCGTCGGTGGCCACCACTACCACACAACTGAACGTTTTGGTTAAATGTTTCTCTCATCTCGCAACGTTTGTTTAGTAGATTCACTGTTAAATTTTCTGTAGAAACTTTTGCGGATACCTTATGAAGGAAAATTTTCTGTACTTGTATTTTGTATTTTGTTTATATGGAATGTGTAAGTTTGAAATGAAATTTCAATTTAAATGTTTTGATATTGTTTAATATGTAAATATTTACAGGCCCTATTTTATTAGTTTGTACCATTATTAATATTATGTTGTGTAAAACATATGCACACACTATATATAAACTCATTCCATTCTATTTTATTCTTAACTTATAACACAAAGATTGCATGGTTAATTTGAACATATTTAAGAGCGTATTATGGGCTCTATGAGCATGGCAGATATGATCGTATAGATTTAGAATAATTATTTTATTCTAATATTGTGCCAGTGTCAGATCTTTTCCTTAAATGTAGATTTGGTTTCATAACTTTTAAGCATATGTACTGTGCACCTTAATATTGTAAGAATATCACAAAGAATGTATTCTCTTCCTACACACGAGTATAATATTTGTGTCCCGTCATATCGAAAGGTACCTTAAGGTCGGCATAGTAAGTTACGAGATACGGGCCATTTGAAGCTGAGCATAGTCAAAATCACGTCCAATGTCGAATTTCTAATTTCATCAGAAACGTTATCTTTGGAAGTGTATTCTACCATATTAATCAGGTTCCAACATCCAAAACATAAGACAAATGTTTTTAAAACCGAGATAAAAATCCTTTCTCCAAGTATAACATGACCAGTACCAGTACAGAAATTTTGAACTTGATTTTCTCAGAACTATGCTTTTCTGAATCAGCCCGATGCCTTTAACCAATTTTAATGTAACTTTGTAATCAAAAATCCAATAACTAAAAAGCAAGGTGTCATTTTAAAGCTTAAAATATAATCTTTCAGATGAGACCAGAAAATCAATTTTCATTTTGGGACCCTTAAGGTACCTTTCGATATGAGGGTCACATTTATCATGTTTATGTCACCGAGCTATTTTACACGAAAAAAGAGTAAAGGTGACATTTTTTGCCTTCAAAACACTACACTGCGTATATTGTGCATGCGTGTTGCTGCACTTGCGAGATTAAAACAAGTGCGTACCAGTACGCGTGGATCAGACACCTTAATTACTGTTTCAATCGACATGATGATTGTTTCGAGACATTGTCCTTAATAACTGAGGCTGAAGGCATTTAATGAAGGATTTCATGAAATCCGGAATTTCGAACTTTAAAATTATGATGTACCAGTACTCTATTATTTATTAAGTGCACTGGAAAAGAATTTATAACTATTGATATTTAAATTATTTGCATGACATATGTATTGGATAGTATACTGCATTCAGTTTCATCAACATTTGTTAGGCATCTTTTTTGTTTGATATCAATACTCTGAATACTTGCAATTTTGTCAAAAAAATTAGGCTAATTAAGTTAGAATTCTATTGAAGATTCAATATCACAATATTGCTTTTATCATGAATTTCTTGTGTAGAAGTTAATAAATATTGAAAAGTGTTATATGAATCTATGAAATGTGGGTTGTCACTATTTTATGATATTATTTTAAGTAAAGTAATCGTTACAGCAAAGATGACTACAATCTTGGCCAAAATAATTAACCTCTCCGCTCCCCTGCGCAATGTTGTTAAGCAATATATTTAAGAACCTGGCGTGCGCGCATGTGTTCTTCGCAACATTGGATGGTGTGTGGGGGTGGGGGTCCTGTGGGACAGGGAGGGAGAGAAATCAAAAACTTTGAACCCATATTCTATTGCACTCTATTGCACAACTATGCCATTGTCATTAAAGTATTTTTGGCCAAGATTGTAGGTTTGTATATAGCAAATTTCAAAACCGGCGGGACTTCATAATTTACAAGCTGTATCCAGCCAATGACAGATAGTTTTTCTTTGATTACCACAGGTAGAAAGATAATGGTGCTAATGACAAATTGTAAAGAAAATAGAGCCATTACTCCACATTCATGCATTGCAGAATCGGAGAAATATCAGCAGATATATTGCTGTACAACATTGCTCAGGAGAGCAGGGAGGTCAATTATTTTGGCCAAGATTGTAGTCATCTTTGCTGTAACGACTACTTTTTTTACACATTTTTATAATCATTACTGCAGGGAACAAAACAAGAATTGATTTAGAAATTATTTTAAATTTCTACCACAAAACATAAATGACATTCAGTGAAAAAAGCACTGACCATCAAAGATTCGAACCTTGGACCTTGGCATTTCTAGTGCCACGCTCTACCAAAGGTAAAAGATGGGGAAAAGCAAAAGCTTATAAGGTTCTCGGAGAGAAGATGTTGGAGGAACGGGTTTAGAACTGAAGACGTATAGATTAAAAATCGACTTGCGCTAGTAATGGCAATGTCACAGGTTCGTATCCTTGGTGTTCATTGATTTTTTAGTGACTAATATTTATTTTGTATGGTAGAAGTTTGAAATGTTCATCATTTCTAATTATCATTTATTTACCCACACGTTCGATCCTTTCTCTGTTTGTTAGATTTGATTTGATACCCGTATACTATACCAATTAGGATTGTGATTAGATCATGGGTATCTGTTCTGATTGGTCATAGGTTAATTTTACTTTAATATATGTCAAAGCTTTGGCCGCCCTTGTAGAGTTACCCTTTCATATATATTTACTTATCTTGGACTGCTCTTATTTTTTCTTATTTTTTAACCAAAACATTATAATTTGTGTTAATACATACCGATCTTATAATAAAGATTTTAACTGTTTTTGAATACCACGATCAAATGTTATTCTTTCTGAACTCCCTGTCAATATATGGCCAGACCGGTGTAATGAGACTGAGTGTCGCCAATAACCAGGAGTCCGGGCCTAATTGAACTACACGGAATAAGTCGCAATCGATGATTTATTGATCGCACATGTACAAGTACGTTCTACACAATTTAATAGTAGCTAGGACATTTCAGTCTAGTCACACGGACGCTGTATTTCATTACACTGGTGTAGCAGGAATGGAAGTCCCCCGTTCTAATTTGTCCGGGTTGTACAGTAAAGTATAGGCTAACAACTCTCACGCAACATTAGCTTTACGCTTTATTCCGTTATGGTCTATGGAAGGCGAACTACCATTTCAGGGGGACTATTATGAAAAGAACTACGCTGCATTAACTCTCCTTTTTAAATTTTCGAAATATATATATTTCGTATTTTATAGTTCATTAACGTTAAGGATTTTCTTACAAGGCAGGATTTTATATTCAAGTTCAAATACATAATTATGATAATATGCCTAATTACCCCATTAAATGCACTGACGTATGCTCTCACAAAAATCGAACCTAATAATTATTATATTTACAGCTTTAAAAAGAAAGTATTTTTCTGATGAAAGATAAATATCCCGCAAAACGTTCAAAGATATGTAGAGAAAGCTGCAAGATGACAGCAATTTCATTAATGCTCAGCTCCGTATCAATGCATGCTAAACCAACCGCGCAAAATGAGCCGCGGATAAAATATTGCTTGTCTCAGGTTTGCAAAGGCACCATATGTCCACTTTTGAAAACTACTTAAAATAATCATCTTAAGATTTTACTCGTGTAGTTTGTTCAGAGTAACAAACTCAAGTTTAGTACTTTTAGTGTAACAAAGAGCATTTCTATAATCTTGAAAAGTCGTGCGTTTGTGTCTATTGTATGCGGAGAAATTGAGTCAGGAATGACAGAATAGCTTTTGCATTGTGCACTTGATATCTGATCTTGAGAGTGTGATTGGATTGATTGAGTGTGCATTCTGTCTGAACGTCCTGTGGACTTGAAATTACTGGTAATGAAATCTGTTGAATTCCGAGGGATATGACATTTTGTTTGAGGTAGCAACTAGATTAAATGATTCGAAGAATAGATTAACATGTCGATCGGGTACGGTTTTATAAGAGTGGAATCTCTGTTGAGTCTTTTCACTCGATTTTAAGCTCTTGTGATTTTACACAATTTGCTTTTATTCATATTCATTACACTAACTGATATTGCTTGTTTGGAAAGAATTTGGAAAATACTGAAGAGTCAAAACACACAACCTGATATATGTTAAAGTAACACAAAAACATATTAAAACAAAAACCAGCAACCAAAAATAAAAGAAAATAAAGCATTAATGATCAATAAATTGTGCCAGAAACGTACATATATTACATATATTGAAAATTACATAGTAGGACTATATAATCAATAAGGCCAAACAAAAAGAACTCTGTCTCAGCTTACTTAAGGTCAAAACCCTAAGCGCTATGCGGGTTTTTTTCTAGTAAAAAAGGGCTACGTGGATGCGGAAATACCCCCTAATTTTTTTTTATTGCATTTTTCGGCCACAATTTTTTTTTTCGCGGCCGTTTATTTAACCTTTTTTTCTCTCGATGTAAGAAAAAAATAAAAAAACAAAAAATCTCCTGAAAACCTAAAAAAAAGAAATGCGGTAAAATTCGAAGTTTTAACCAAATGCGCGCGGGAAGCTGAGACATAGTTCTTTTTTTCTTTGGCCTAACAAATAACTTCTTGATTGGCCAATGCAACATTTAAAACAAAACACGATTGTTTTCAAAAACAGCACAAGTACTGAATAATTAAATTTTATGTTCATTCACGTATACTATATTTTATGCCATATTTTGCGCTATGTCTTGCTTTCTGTATTTTGCATTAGTATGTAGTGCTTGCAATGTTGGCAGGCAGTTTAGTATAATTTTTTTAAATTGAACTTATTATGCTGAAGAACCTTTGAGATACGACAAACATGCATGTATGCTTGCATACTAAAAGATATATTCCCGGTACTTTACTATCATTAACAAAAATATATATGATACAAGATAGACAGGATAGACAGTGTCATTATCATTTGATCAAAATGCTGTTAAGCAAACTCAAAATTAAATAAAAGAAGTGGGTCAACACGTTGATGCTATAAAGCAGTAAAAGATAACATCTGCAGATATGAAGTGAAAATATATACGATCTGAATGAAAGTCAGCAAGCTGACCCAAGGCTGCTTGGGTTCTGTTGTAAGGATATATTCCATTACAGGCCCTGGGCGAATCATCAATTAATAAGAAACAAGTAGCTTGTCACAATAATTTGCTTTGGTGTTTGAAGGAGGTGCTTACGTATACCAGATGGGTTGGTGTTTGACACTTATACAGACACGAAATAAATACAGTCCAAATTTGTGATTCTATGACAGATCACAATCATTGTCAACTGAAACAGTTTAGAAACAAATAAAGCAAAGTTCTTGGCAAATCTTCAAGTTGATAACGTGTTGTACTAATTCTATACAGCACATTCCGCTCATAATCAGAGCATCCAAAGCTAATATCCTTGTTATATATATATAATCAAATAGACGTTTTTGCAGGACGTTTGGATATATCTTTATATTTCACGGTAATTTTTTCATTCTCTTGTTTTGTTACATACAATAAAGAGTGCTGTTTTCCATGACAATGATTCTCAGCAAAGATGATGCTGATGCATGTAATTATCTGTAAAAGTTGAACAGATGGTATTAGAAACATACGTTGTAATTTTTGTTGTAACATGATTGATTGCTGAGTCAATTTCTTATATGTTCTTACAGATAATACCTAAGAATACGTTTCGTATGTTTGGTGCATTGAATAATATTTGACAATATAGAGCGGAAAAAGGAACATTCCCATCAAAATAGGGCAAATTCTGAGTCTTGCTTTTAGTTATTACTGAATGCCAACTCTACACCAACGAAATAAAATATTCTATCTTATTAGTTAGAAATGAATCTTAAAAATGAATAATAGCGTCAAAAGACCTTGATTGGAGTAGTTTTCGTTTTCGTTCACTATATATTTACTTGAAAATAAACGATGTACCAGAATGTTCTTCTACTTTTGTCGACAGGAATTTATGTCAAAAAACACATGGCAGATTTTCCAACGAAGTTTGCCCACAAGTTATGGAATATGGTTATCGCCCCTCAGTGCCGTATCTACGCAAAGAGATCGAAGTTTCCCATATCATACCGCAAGGATGGGTGCGCTAGGGGCGTCGCACCTCCTGAATTTGACAACGTACAAAAAAGGTCCACAAATCCTCGAAAGGTCCACAAAAAGTCCCCAAAAGCAATAAAATGTCTGTTGAAAGTTTTTTTTTTTGGTTAAAATTATGAAATGCTTGTAAAAATACTGAAAACATTTTTTTGCTAGTCACTTTTTGAAAAACACTGAAATTAGTTTATTTTTCCTTCAGAAGGTCCACTTTTTTGAAAACCTGCACCCCTTATAAAAAAATCCTGGCTACGGGCCTGTCATACCGACGCTTAACTAATGTGCCCTCGTTGACTGGAGACCATGGGCCTGACCATTGCCGTCCACAATGTGCGGTGTCGGGCAATAGTAGACCCATGGTTTCAAGTTACTTTGGGTACACTCTTAAAAACATTTTACTCTGTTGATTAAGAATTTACTCAACGGTCACAGCTCATTGCTGAGTAAAATCTTACTCAATATTGAGTAAAATCTTACTCAATATTGAGTAAAATCTTACTCAACATTGAGTAAAATCTTGCTCGGTTGAGTCAATACTAATCAACATTGAGCACATCTTACTCAAAGTTTTCCCAACGTTGAGTAGGATTTTACTCAACAAAATGAGCTGTGACCGTTGAGTAAATTTTTACTCAACAAGAGTAAATTTTTTTTTAGAGTGTAGATATTTTGCCAATGCCCTCAAAGGACTGCAAATGATTTCAACTGTCAAAATGTGCTGTGTATTTGTGTAAGAAACTAACATGATAAAATGATAAAATATGGCAATCAATGTCGTACTTTTACTTGTTCAGTTTGTTTTGTACTCACTCAGTATTATACACATTAAAGTAACAATGTTTTGTATGAGAAAACAGGCGAAATGTATTCTAACCATTATTATGGCCACGCAAACCATATATCATAAAGTTCAGAAGGCAGTATGTTTTTCATTAATTTTGTTCATTTAGTAATACTCTTTAACCTGGCTTGATGCAAAGTATTTTAAGGTAATATATAAGAACACTTTCTTATTGGTGATAGTTTCCCTTTCCCTTTTAATTATTCCTTTTGACTGAACAATTCTAGTTTTTATTTAACACGGTACTTTCAAGATGATTTACACTGACGCTTATCAACAAAATCTTAAAAAGAAATGGCATAATGGATCACACTTGCACTTGTTTCTAATGGTATTATCATATCAATGTCAAACTTATTAAGGTCGTCAAATGCAGAGCAACAGTATCATTGGTAAACGACGCATGACAAATATCGCGTATCTCTTAATAAAGTACTTGATAGTAATTAAGCAGAAAAGACGTGTATACATGCAGTGCAAGTGTATATTGTATGTAAGGAAGGCGGAACCACTAAACCCGCCTATCAACAACATATATTTCTTAAAGTCATTCAGCGCCTCAATCTTATATCGCCGTCAACCTGATCCGATTTATTAATTAAGCAACCGTCTTAGCCTGCGCTTCTTTATTTACATGGACATGCATGTTAGCAAGTTTAGCAAAGCTCAACGTGACAAAAGCAGGAACGAGTCGAAATCATCGTGTGGCTCAAGGGAGTTAACACATGTCAATATTAGATGATATAAAGGGCGGGCACTCGACGTATAAAAAGGAGGGAAAGATTATTCTTGCTCACTATTTGCGATACCAGTGCTCGCGTGGCACTGTTTAGAAGAGAGGAACAATACTCGAACTGAAACGAATTAACTATTTTAAGTTTACAATTTCGACATCGCTATATCTATAATAAACTATGTTTTGTGACGAAACAGTTTCTGAAGTAGCAGGTTCTTCGACAAGACTACGGAATATAACAGTAGGTTCTACCTTAAACAAAATGATTGACACTGCAGTAAAACTTGGCGGTCGTGAACGGAATAATACAGAGCACGAACATTCTTTACACATGTTTACATCAGATCATTATTGTCATAAAATGGATAAAACTCTGGAAAAGTCCGTGGACGATAGCAAAACAATTAGTGGGGTGTATTCAAGTACAAACAGTGGTAAACATCCAGAAGAGACGATATCAAGGAAACAATCTGGTGGAGTTTCATCAAAGAAAGGCAACAAGCTGCACAAGACAATGAGACTTAACGTCAATGCCCGAGAACGTCGTAGGATGCATGATCTTAATGATGCCTTGGATGAACTCCGATCAGTTATTCCGTACGCTCACAGTCCATCCGTAAGGAAGCTTTCTAAAATTGCCACTTTGTTGCTGGCGAAGAATTATATTTTAATGCAGGCAAATGCATTGGAAGAAAGTCGCCGAGTTATCAGTTATATGAATCAAATGCAGTCGGCGTCAATGGGACCATGTTTTAGTAGCCCCCCATCGTACAGTTCACTTTTGCCACCCATCGCAGAGAAACCAACTGGAATGAAATTGGACTCTGAATCTCCAGCGTCAACCGCCTGTCCTATTGGAAGTGGAAGACAACTAGAGCTTACATGATTAAGATATTCATAATAGTAGCCTACTATGGAGCTATGGAACTATGTTCATATTTTTTTGTATATTATTTTAAAGTATCATAATACACTCAGTTTTTATTCTTGCGTCATCCCTGATGTTATTTTATGTAACTTGGTAAATGTAGCAGGGACATTGCAAAATTGAAACTTTCTGTGTTGGAACTTTGAGTTGTAAGGGATGTAGCACACTTGCAGAGGAAACATCAGACTCACAATAGGGTCATATATATTTTAAACAATAACTGGTTTTCCCCTTATTGGTTTAATGTTATTTTTTGCCTTGGATACCTTGACTATTTGTACGATTGTGTGCTCCTTGTATATAGGATGCTATGATGTGTAATGACACGAGTGCTAAAACATATAATCAGTGAATAATGTATTGATAGAATATCTTTAATATGCAACGTGTAAAAATATATATATGACATAAAGTTAGTTTTATTATGTCAAAGCCATGCATTCTAAATATGTCAAACGACATCTTGTGATTAATCTTTCCAAATTCAATACTCGAAGTTTCAATAAAACATTCCTATATTAGCTAAATCAAACCAACAAGGGTACATTTTAAAGGTTTTAGTTAAGAAAGTGTTTAGTCTCATTACAAACGCATTATATAATAATGATCCGATTTTCCTTTTTTGATCACGTTCATTCCACTCCATTTTAATAAACCTATACCCATATTTTAGAAACCAACTGAATACCTCTACTTTTAGCCCTACAAGAAATTAGAATATTTTCAAAATCAGACAGATTTACGCTTCAGTATATTACCTGTGTTTTGTTGATTATCTCTCCTTGATTTCTGACATCCAAAAAAAAACAAGGACTTTACTTTATGAATTAGAAACTACTATTTTGAAATACATATTATAAGTTCATACTTGCAAACTCAGACAGTTTGTTTATAATGATCAATGATCTAACTTTTTGTAAATAAACCAAACCCAATAATAATTCAAAAAGTAATGATGAAGAAAAAACGGGGAAAATAAAAGGCAATGATAAATGCATATAATAAAAAAAAACCTTTATGGCGTGCATATTTATTTTACGAAATACCTTCAATATCATATCATTACAAACATTATGACACCGTATGGTTGCCTGTCAAAAACAGCCCAAGGATGACTGAATGACTTATTATCTGCTTAAAATTGCATACA
>JXSR01S028524.1:27805-41156 GCA_000969725.1 Ophiothrix spiculata
TTACTGTCGGGGCCCCGACAATAATTAGAAAATGACACATTTTCTCGATTTTCTCAAAAATGCAAGCACGCATGAAAGAATGGTTTGGGGATCGTGATATATACCAGTTGAGGATTCTAATAAGGCAAAAAACTCAAGTTTGATAGAGGTGACCTTGAGGGTGAAAAGTGAATCATGAATTGCCCCTTTAAGCATAAATTCTGATTTTAAAAAATACACTTTTCTCATCCTTAAACCTTGAAATTAAAGCGAATTTGATATGACAAAATTACATCAAAGGAAATAAAAACATGTTAATGAAACAACGTCATCTTATATTACACATTCATGTTTATAACAATAAGTTGTTGACAGCGATTATGTGATGCGATTTATCTTTCCACATTAAACTAACATCGTCTGTTTATGATAGCATCGTCGTCGTATGAATGCTGATTAGGAGGTTCATGGCCGGTTGTTGTAAACGCAAGAAATAAACAATGTCGCAATTTCCTTATTCTGACATAAATAGAAACACATCTTAAAGGTAAACGTAATGGGGTATTTTGCCCGCTATCACTCGTTTGGCGAAAAGCTCAATTGTGTGTCACGGGTACCTTAAGCATACGCGCTAACCACAGACAGTGACTGGACTACAGCATAGCAATTAGAAAGAAGTCAGGTATTTAGATGAAGGAAATATGGAATCGGCAAATTGAATTCAAAATCGATGGCTAGCTGCATCGATTAAAGAAAGTATCAAAAGCCATTCACTATATACCTCATTGTCACAAGAGTGTTCGCGGTTATTTGAAGTGGACATTTATTTATTTTTAACCAAAATTTAATATTTTACCTCAAGGAAAGTTTGAAAAACAGTGCAAATAACTAGAATGCGTTGCATTATGAATTGTTGAACCCATTTTCAAAATATATTTCATTTTGTTTGAAATGCACTGAATTTTAAGACCGTTTATTGGTATTTTTTGTAAATTCAGATGTGTGCAAAAAATGAGGACGCTATACATATTTAAACTTATTTGTCATACTTGAATTTTGATTAAATTGCGTAATTTGTGAAGATTCTGGCTATAAATGATAAGAAAAATGTTCTTGCACACCTAATTTTGTTAGGACATAACAGCATAGCCCTTCTACATGAGTTTGTATAAATAGCGCTATCAATTTTGACACTTAGAAATAAAAATGTCCCCATTTCTTTTTGGTTCAAACAACAGTGTGTTTTCCCATTCCGATGTAAATAATATTACAGAGCGACCTTTCAATCAAAGTTAGAGATAGCCTATTGTGTTAAACGAATGGGCGTCAGATCCGCAAATGATGTACAGCACTCTGCGTACATGCGTACGTGTAAGCGGCTTACGGAGATGCGGATCTCAGATCTGGATCTCGGAGATGCACATGCATCTGGATCTGCGCTCCGTGTAGATTGTCCCAATAATACTTTCACAACCACCCTTATTTTTTCCCTTACACTAAGCGAGCAATGCATTTATGTTGTATCCGTTGAGCTTATAAAAATACATTTTATAAAGTAAATAAGATTTATTTTCAAATATCTGTGAATCTAGTGTCAACCTTTATTGGAGTTTTCAATTTCAATTGTATTCGGAAAGTACATTTGGCTGATATAAGTCGGTAAGGTTGCTAATTGGCATCTTATAATCAACGTCTGTGTTTATTTCTCCTTTACAAACAAAGTTTTCTATTCACAAATTGCCAAACAGTGACATTTTTTCGATATCACATCTATTCGCCAAGTAAATATTTTTTATTTGAAAAAATCGCTCATTGGTAACGTTGATGTTCCGAATTTGACAATAATTTAACTATATTCACATATTTGGTCGTAACACTTTTAAAAATAACAACTTCAATTAATTTAAATTATACGGTGTTCGAAACTGTCATATTTTAATTTTTTGATAACAACAATTCCTCCGAAACAGAGTGGATTAAGCCGTCAAAATTCGAAGGATACCGTATATGAACGTTTATAAGTCACCATTTTTGTAAGATATCTTAATTAATTTGAGCTGAAACTTCTTAATTAAGATGGGATATAACAACTTTTTCTGGTTTATAAGCAAGAAATTTGGTTTTATTTGTGACATTACCTTGTTTGAAACACATGCATATTTTTTTACAATGTTTACGTTTGTATAAAGCAAAACTAGGCTAGAAAATAGTCTTCTATTTGTACCAAAAAACACATTGACGTCGCCAATCTCTTCAGGCGTCCACTTGCAGCTGAAATAGCACTTTAAGTATCCAACTTGGGCATAATATCTAATAGAAAAATATATAGCAGCAAAACAAATTAGGTAGAAAGAGCCACAAGCATTGCATCAAGTCAGGTCTTTGCAACTTGCCCAATCAAAACACAGTGTTTGTGTTTCTTTCTGTTTACTTTGGTCGAAATCACAATCTAATCAAACTGTTATTTTGTGATTCACTTTATTCTCCATTATACTCTGTAATCGTATTATTTTGGATCTTTCTGCTATTTACAGTTTTTGCCTGGTCAGTGATTTTTGCATCGAGTAAGGTATTTTGATTATAAATGAACTAACAAAATATATATGAAAAGTATTAACATCTAATTCAAACTGGAAAACGAGTAAAGATTATAGTCCAATTGAAGACCTTAGTGGAAGAAGTGGTCAAGTGCCATTTTGACGAAATTTTGTTATTGGTGGTTTTGAAGTCGCAGTAGGAGAGAAAGTATTGTGACAAAGTTTTTGGTGATTTACCTCTCGTAAAGGGTCATCACGCTTGAGTGAATTTTGGGTAACATTTGAAAAACGGTCAAAATATGTCAAGTTACATATCAAATGACTCATCTTGTCATGTAGATTTCAAATATATATAGTTGTATATATCTTCTGGTCTTCGTTGAAGAGATATAACATATACGAGGTCAAGTGAGGTAAAATTTTCAACAAGGTCCGACTTGCGTGAATGACATATCAAATTGTTGGTATTGACTTGCAGATTCCATAAACATATGCTTTGAGAATGTTTTGATTACTTATTCTAAAATATTGTGAATTGTTTGTATACAGACCATGATTTTAGTGGAAGTAGTGGTCAAGTACAAAACAGTGATTATTGATTGCAGAAAATCGATAATCGATACAGACCTCTAATACACTGTAATTTATCATCTCCTGTAAACAATAACATATACCTAATATGAATTCAAAGCACCTCTTTATTTAAAAAAGTTATTAAAAACTCAGAACTTTAAATGCTCATAACTCAAAACTAGTATTTTGGCACTTGACCACTTTTTCCACTAAGTTCTTCAATTGTAATTTCATCAAGCCTTTAAATTCATTACTTTTAAAATTCACTATGTACAGTAGACAACATAAAGGTAGAACTTTACCGTAAATTGTGAAACGTGTTTATGCTAAAATTATGTTTTTCATTTGGAATGAAAAACATTTATTGGTTAGGAGAAAGATCTTTACTTGATTATATCAAAGCACAACAGTGTGTCAAAACAATAATCTTTAAAGTCCTTGAAGTTATGTTGCTGGTAGGAAAGTTATTTTTACAATCACAGGTTTGTGTCCCTATCAGATCAAACAACTCAAGCCCATTAAATTCATTCAATACATTTCCAACTACATCAATATTCCCTAAGTCGCTATTTTGGATAGATTTATTCTATGTCCGGTCAATGATCCTGTGCCTTGCCGTACTCGAATCAGTGGTTTCTAGGTTAACGCATGTAAATGATGAACGGGGTATAGAAAAAAGATATAAAAGATTCACTTTTGATTCAAAGAGAGTATGATATATTATTCTGGATTTCTACAGGCATTTTGCGAAAGTCTTTCAAAGTCGTTTTTCCTTTCAACACTTCTTCAAATTATTACAATATAACGCTATTTAAATTACCTCATAACTGGTTTATCTGATTTGAAAGCAGGTCACAATGATGTTTCCTTGGTTCATCAAAATAGATAGAGGTTATATATCATGTAAACAATTGAAATTTACTGCTTGTGGTTATTTGAATATCAGAATCGAATGAAAGTCAAGTCACAATATTTTGTTTGCAAATTGCCCCTTGCAAATTTAGATACTGAGTGGCTTGGAGTTGAGAAACATGACAGACATTTAAAAATGACATTTATGCTTTCAAGTTTTATAGAAAAAACAACACGTCTATGTTCATCAAAAATAAATATTAATTTTGATGTTATTATCAAATTTAAGGGTAAAGGGTACTCATCTGCTCAGGAAAAAAACTCTTTTTTATCATGAAAGGATAAATAGTTTCCACTGCATTTGCGGGGACTCGAACCATGGATTATGGCATGGGTATATCATGCATAACGAAGCAGGGATCAACGGCTGAGCTATCAAGACAGCGTTGAGATCGTGAGCTAAAATCTAAAACATAAACATAAGAATGCCGTGTTTTTCTTTTGTTTACATAAAAATTGCAATTTTTGCCTCATTGGAATGCTCAATTTAAAAGAAAATTATGCGAATGCGTATATCAGACAAAATGTAGATAATGTAGATACCTAAAACAGGCAATTCAGAGCTCAAACATGGCGAACTCAGAGTCGTAATTCACGTCTGGTTTTTCGGGCAAAATAACGCGGGTTTGTTACATTATCATTCAAAATCAACACAGCATATTCAAAAATTTTGTTTGTAATTCAATAAGAAGTATCAAGCCTACGATCTGTCAAAATTTGAAACTAGTCGAATTGTTCGAACATCATGAAATTATGAGGTTTCGGCGAAACTTTTTCGAAGTAGTCTTTAGGCGTCATTGTAACCTTGATAATGGAAGTGAAATCACTAGTAAAAATTAATGTATAAACTAAAGACTCTATTCAATATGTACGCCAAAAGAAATATTCTGATAGGTGTACGTAGGTAAACACTTGCAGTAAACATGACATTCAGCCGAGCGAGACGTTTTGAGGGACTGTAGCCTTATCTAGAAAGATCTTAAAGAAATTGAAATCATCATAGTTACAAGAGCTTGGTATTAATGTAATTTGTTTTACACCGTTGTTGCAATCAAAAGTGCAATAATAGGTTTGAGAAAAAAGTAAAAACAGAATCTGGCTGCTTTGATATTTCGTTATTATATCGCAAGCTTTAGGCTGCAGGAATTATCGTCTAAATTTGCTTAGCCTTAGTTAATGTTGCATAGTATGGCTATCAAACAACCGACTTAAAATAAGTACTCTGAAGGTCCGAATTATATTCCCTTTATTGTTAAAATGGTCGTGTTTAAATGGAAAATAAAATCATAATCGATATCATGTAGCATTGTTTTAAAACATAATAGTCTATACTAACAAAACATCAAACTAAAAAAAAAAAAGTTAAAATTGTCCATTTTGGACACAACCGGGTCCCTGCTGTATTACTTGTAAAGGTTTCATACATTGCTTTTCCTATTAAAAATGAACTCACGTGCTACGTAAAGGTTACTTTTAGTTGAATATAAAGAAATCCAAAGATGCAGCTGTCTAGCTTTTTGCAAGTTTTGAAGCACATACGGTTCACTTGATCTCTGTGTGAAGGATGCAGCAGTGTTAATTGAGCATAGACTAAGATCTAATGAATCATGTAAAATCAAGAAATAGGTATCTCTCAACGGCAGTAGTTAAATGTGTTAGTTGTACTGGCATTAAACACGAGGCATATAATAGTATGCTGCGTTTTTCTTGAAAAGTATATCTTTTTATATTTTAATTGCATTTCAAATATTTCAAATATGAAAAGATATCTAGAAAAAATTACAATGATTTAGGAACGATAAAATTGCAGAGATATAATTTAAATTCAAGCGGGAATTTCAATTAGATTGAATATATCATATTTTTTTAGAACAAAATGCGTGAAAAGTATTGTAGAAAAATAATGCATTTCTGTCCCGTTGCTTTTCTTTATAGTAATTTATTAGTTTGTAAATTTAACTTTTGACTCTTTTTGATATTTACCAATTATTAATGAAGACTTTCAACCTGTGTTTAGGGTATACATTAAATACATATATTATTATGAATATTTTACTTATTTTTCATTTTTTATGTTTTAAATTAAATTTCAAATAGTGTGCCTCTGCTTGACGTGTATGTTAGATAAACGGTTTAACGGGGGTCAATATTACATATAATGTATCTTGGTATAATTTAACTACGAATTCTATGTCATTTTTGTTTGGTTACAACTAGTTTATGATATATGTACTTACGCTTCACTTGTTGGCAGAAAAATTCAAATCAACCCCTTCCCATGTTAATTAGCATAAATAAGCATTTCAAGAGCGGTGTTCAAATTTGTTTTGCCCATCAAATCGTAACCGAACAAAATATTTTAAAAATTTTATTTCAGGAATGTATTTGTACTTACAAACTGAAAATATGAGCCAAATCTTATTGAAAAATTCCACTGGGAAATGAGTTTTCAAATTTTTGGCGGGAAAATGTTGTTTTTGGCCGCCATTTTGAAACCGTTTCGATTTTCAAAATTGTTTTTTTTTTAGACCTGAGTTTCAACGTAAAATTCCTTCGGTGTTGGGTCAATGTGTCCCCCCCCCCCTTGACCACTAACGGGCATATGGATATGGCAGACCTTGGCCACTTAAGTGTTAATCAAGATATTGAATTTCTGTTTATTACAGCTCTATGTAAATTCATTTCTGTTCTATTGTGTTTATTGTCATTGATTTTTATTTGACATTATTTGAATATCATATATAATATATATAATATCATATATAAATATATATTTAACTGAACAAATATCCCCGGGTACCTATGTATTAAATTACTTACTCAGTCGGTCTCGATTTGAAATGAAGAGTTTTAGACAATTACAAGATATGACACATGGACATGGTTTAAGCTGTTCGCATATTCGGTTTAGATTTACATGGAACCTAAGTGCTATGTGGTTGTAACATAGCACCGTATCGGTGGGCGTACCTCATGGTCAATACCTATGTATTGATGTAGCATGATAATGTAAAGAATTAATTGATTACCCGAATATTGTGTTAAAGTATCTGGGCATCTAATTCATTAAGTCGTACATGTATATCGTGTAGTATATCGCAATTATAAATTGCATTTGGTCTTGAATATAATTCCATAGCATTAACAGCATTAATACAGGGCTCAAATTTTATCATATTTTCTACAATGATAATAACCACTTAAAATACAAATCCCACAGAGATTAGAATGATACATAGATTGGTTGATCTGAATATAAGTTATATCATAGTAAATGTAGTACTTAACGCAGAATGTTACAAACGTTAAACACGTACATAAACAAAAACGAACATGTTGAATGTATTTTCCTTTTCGTCTTCGTGTTGGTGACTCGTTGTTTGCTACAACCAAGGGAGCTAAAACAAAAAAGATCACTTATAAAAAAAACAACGCAAAGTACAAACATTTCAAAGGTTTTAAATTTTTTACAACGTAACTGAATATAGCCACCGTTCTTTTCAAGGTCATGTATGATATTTGACGAAAACAACAATATAGAAAAAACACTGATATTGTTTTGTAATCACAATGATGTATTTTGTTTGCACTTCGGTTAATTCAATTTACATTTTGAGAGAAATGTTTTAAATCAAAATCGACATCTTAGTTTGCTAATTGGAAATTCTTTTTAGACATACCGATTGTCTTAATTCTGTTGAAGACAGTTTCTTAACTTATAAACTTTCCCTAGCAGCTAATTTAATATCCTTTGCGAAATAGTTTTCAAAATTCTAAACATTTGTTGCATTTTTAAAATTTCAGGTAAACATGTGTCTTATAAGGCATACGTATGCTTAGGAATAATCCAATGCAATAGTAAAATGACAAATTTGTTATAGCACGTTTTAAGTACAATTACCTTTCCAAATAAGATGCTTTTGACTAAAACAGATGAAATGACTAACTTTTATTCGCTAGAAGGCGTTCCAAAGTAAATTCGTGTAAAATGAAAATGATTCTAAACTAGCATTAAATCAGGGACAAATAAGTTTTGAACAAATGGACAATACGTCATTGTCAAGTTGGCCTAGCAGACCTTTTCTTCTTTAGTAGTGCATGACTAATGGGAGCCAAAACTGATAGTTCGATTCCCAATAAGTTGAAGTAGAAACCCTTTCTCCTTTTTATGACAGATATATGATTCAGTATTTCTGAGCGACAGTGAGCGGGCGTCTCGTAGCCCAAAGCACGGCTTACAGTGTCGGGTTTGAAGAACAAAAACGTTCATTGTTAGTAATCATTGTTATTATTTGTAAATGTCTCTGTCTAAAAAGGACAATTCCTGATTTACCTATGATACTCAACTGAAGAAAAACACGTTAATTACCATCAATTTGCAATGTAATAATATAAGGCCTCTGAAACAAAACATTTCCCTCCTACTTTATAAATCATATTTGTTCAGTTTTGTTGTGAAATGTAGTATCAGCTGGAATAACTTTAATATATGCTGACAAAATGTGAGCAGTCGGATGCTGAATGGAAATCATGTTTGACGTTAGGTATATCATAGCCTGCGGATTTGTCAACGTTGTGATTTGGCTTTTGGAGGATAACAAGTAAATCACAATTCATTGAATGTTCAAATTCAGTTATTATAAGTATTTTTAACTATCTGATTTGGTCAGGATGACATTATTTTTTCCATTAAATCTCCTTGCTGTAGGACAAACTCTCGTGTGTAAAGCTTGACATAAATAAATACAAGTGCTATATACCGTTTACAGTTGTGACTCTATCAATTTATAACTGTGTTGTCGTACTCTCAAAGCTTGCATCAAAAACATTATCAGGTTACATAAGATTTCTTGAAGATGTTGAATTTGGATTGTTGTACTCTCAAATAAGAACTGTTATCCTCTAGTTAACTTCACGTATTTGTGGGATGACAGGTATTTGACACAGAGATTCATTGATTTAAATTTCTCACACAGGTTTGATTCGAAAGTAGGTTACTCCGAACTGTATATTTAATAGGTCATCAAAATAGAAGCAGGCTATATGTCATGCAAACAATTATATTTCATTGCTTGCAGTTATCAATAATTTAAAAACAATTTGAAGTTAAGTCAAAATACTTTCTTTGCAAATCGCACTGGACAGTTTTAAAATACGGAAGCTGATTGTTTCTTTTTTGAATTGCGACAAACTTTATAAAAATATTTTGGTTAATTGGATATGCATTTAACTATCAGTATCTCATTATCTAATTTAAGTACAAAATAAGAGTATCTACATTGTGTTTAAAGTCAACAGTACTCAATTATTTGTGGATACTCAACAGTTTAGAAAATTATTTTCAATTTACTTACGTATATGAACAATTTCAACAATAAATGTAACACATTCTTTTTAGATATTGTTCATCTATGCCGATGTAAACAATATGGATTGCCAATTCATATCAATACCTTCATTCTTAAATGATTTTCTCTAATGTTGTACCAGGACAATAGTCACTTGAGAAGTAACATGTTAAATGTACTATACTTATTGTAATTATCAATAAAATTAATTTCATAATCAGTTTAACTAAACAGTAATAGAAAACGGACCATTTGTTAAATTGAATGTTCTCTGAAGAAAATACTTGACATCTGAAGTGTTTTAATACAATTTTTGTAGTGTTAATATAATGAAGGGCGAATATATAATTTTTTTGAGCGTTGAGATTGATTTTTTAACGTTTCTTTCAGATATTAAAATAAAAACAAATAGGCTGCAACATGCTTTTACTCTGCATGAGTCATTTATCGAGAAACCCGCCATTTTTTTTTTTTAAGATTAATAAAATAAATTTTGAATATTGTTATTAAGATAGATAAATACTCTTTCAGGTGGTAATTTTTTTATCCTTATTAATGAATATTTACAATGTTTTGTCAGTATACAGTCTGTCTTTCAGACATCTACTTGTTGTTTCTACTAATAGTGTTGACACAGAATAAGACAAATGTTTGACATTTTGTTATACGAAAATAGACGTTCTTTTTCTAAGCCCACGTCTTTAGTAGAATGTGCAATGTCATTGATTTATTCCAAGTGTCATAAGGAGACCTTGCCTCGAGCTTATATGCTTGGAGAGTGTATTGAATGTCCCAATGATGTGTTAAATATCCAACTACGTGTCCTTCGTCTCTTGTTTCTGTGAATGTCTTTCAACTTGTAAACATTCAATCAGTAGATGCTTGATGTAAACAAGATTACTTTCGTTTTGGCAAATGGATGCAAGAACAGATGCTGTTACTGAGTACAGGCATAAATACGGCAAAATATCATTGTCATTTGAACATGCTCCCGTCCTTTAATAAATTATTATGTCACATAATTCATATGCATGTGTATTTATAGAGGGAATATTTTTTTTAACTTCCACTAGCAGAATAGATTTATTCAATCAAACAGACAAACAAACAAACAAACATAAAAGTTAGCTAACAACTAATAAATAAATGAATAAATAAGTAATTAAATAATGAATAAATAAATAAATAAATAAATACATGGTATTGGGATATGCAGTTACTCATGCATATCGACAACTCTTGAACTAGCTATGTTCATAAACGTGCGTGTCATAAACTCTTGTTGATTAAGTTTAGCGGTGATAGTAACGTTACACAGTAAGCGATTTACACTAACCTTACTTTCGCAATCTCTTTAATATAATTCCTTTTACCTTAAATATCTTTAAATCCAAAAATATAAATTTAAGAATAGAGACCTAGTCTGTACAACATATTTTACATTTAACGTGGCGCAATACAATCAGATAATTGGTGTTAACTATCATAGAATCTTGGTTGAAAGAGGGGAGATCAGCATGCTATGTAGAACTCGGGCTATCTAGTAAATGGTATGCAATGATGTGATAATGGATTTATATTATAGAGAGTAACACGGAAAACACGGACAAAATAAGGATCAGACAATTTAAAATCCCTGACTCAAATCGGTGTATGAATTAGATTAAAACATAAGCATCAGAATATCCATAGCAATATAACACCAGACGGTAGCGTTATACGTAAGATATTAATTTCTTTTAAACATTTGTTCTCGTAAATTGTATCACCGATCGTTTTATCCCAATAAAACACAAACTTACGGGATATATTTTGCAAACCAAGTTAGGTTATTCACATGCAAATTGATTCTTTTGATGGATTTGAGAATATCAGATTATTTCAAGTCGTGTGTAGTAACTGGCCGCAGACATATATGTATTCTCACACCGATGTTTTTCATTAGGAGACCCCTTATATGAGAGACTTGAACGTTGAATCAAGGTCAATTCAAGCTAAAGCTTTAAAATTCACCTGTCTGGCTTTTTACTTGATTTGAAGCTGCATACGGGTCACTTGTTCTCTAAGTGAAGAATGCAGTAGGGTTAATTGTGCATAGATGAAATGAATCATGTCAATTCAAGTTTTAGATTGCACTTACGTAAATGACAATGAATTATCTAAATTTCGGTGTTCATTTGAAGCTGTAATTGCTGCCACAATTCTACAAATAATACATCAATATTGTGTGTTGTATCTTACTTGGAACATGTTACTATCATTCTGAATATGACATGATACCAACTTTAAATGTAACGATGATTTGCTAGGTAGGAAGCGATAAAATGACTCGAAGCAGAAATGATGTGAAACCGGGAAAATAAAATACATATTAATTGATAATGACTTTTGAGAATAATTTGAAGTAATCAGTTTGTGTTTTATGTATTAATGAATAATTGACCTTGATGTAATTCTATATTAAGATCAAAATACAGAATTAGATATATAAATGTCAAGGGTCATGCAATTTTGATCCCCACCTCTTGAGCCCTTTTCTGAAAACCGTGTAATTGAGGGTGTTAACATCCTTATTCAACATGAGATTGACACACCCACAGTTCACCCATAGCAATGTTAATCTGCTTAAATTATAACTATTTTCAATATTTTGTAACCACAATATTTGTGTACACATCGTTTCCTTTGATTTTAATTATTTAGATTTGCCTTCAGTTTTTAGATAGCTTTAAAACTAAACTTTGCTTGATAAAACCAAATACATGCAACATTACATCATTTGACATCTAAAAGAGTCAAAGCTTTTATTATTTGTAACCTAGCATTATAATTTACGCAACTATATCAACTAGACTGAACTGAACTGTTTCAAAACCAACCAGATATTCGGCGTGAGATATTAAGATCTGGTTTAAACTATTACTTATCATCAGCTTCAGTATATATACAACCACTTCATCTGATCAAATAGATTAAAACATAAGCATTGGAATATCTTGAGAATACAGGTGCTGTAACGTTATACACAGGTTTTTTCTTTTTTAAAGTTATACTTGTTCTGCTAAATTGTAGACACATTCATGCAAGTAAATGCGGGGAATAACGATAACCACGTCAAAAAGCCAAATAATGTGTTCAGTTTATTTATTGATCATTAACTGTTGAAACTAGACATGTCTGACTGCATTAGGCATGCGTTTTAAAACAATTTTTAACCAGAAAACAAAAACAAAAATCGAGAAAATCAACTTTAAAGAGCTCCCTTTTAAAGATGACAAAAACTATTGCACAAAACAAGCTTAACATAGCCGCATAGTTGAAATTTAAAATGGAACTAGAGTAGAATAATGCAATTAAATATACACTTCATAGGAGTACTTAACAGTTTTTCCAATAAATGTAATAAAACGCAAAACAAAGTGACCCTAGGTAATTTCTTTCACATCCGTTGTGGTCATTTTGTTGAAGAAATCTGGGTGTACCACCAAAGGTGGGGCATGTTAGGCCGTAAAAGTTCGATGGTAGGGGTCGTTGCCACATCAAAGGAAAAACTTGTCACTATTTTTAAAAAATACCTGCATGGTATGAATCTAAAATTTGCAGGACATCTTTGAATTATCGTGTTTTTTATTAGAAGAAAAATATACTAATTGGCTTTATTTGAGCCGGTCAATAAGTTACTATAGCCCTCTCAAAAGAGAATCAATATATAAAAACCAATACTGATTGTTCTTTCATTCTGCCGACAGTAAACATTATTTCCCCTCAGCAATATTGAGACTATCATACTATTTTTCTCGACCTTCGGTCTCTGGAAATCACATTTCTATTGTCTTGATCCTGTCTTAGGCTCGTTAACACATATGTCCATTTATTATGCAGTCATTTGTATTTAATATATATATATCCGGGAAAATAAAATACATATTAATTGATAATGACTTTTGAGAATAATTTGAAGTAATCAGTTTGTGTTTTATGTATTAATGAATAATTGACCTT
>JXSR01S028524.1:46368-59285 GCA_000969725.1 Ophiothrix spiculata
CATCAATTTGTTATTTCAAGCGCGATAAAATAAATTGAACGAGAATAAATGATTTTATAGCACCTGCATTTTGTTAAATCTCCTAGGCTATTCAATAATCTTTTAATGGCATTTTTGTCACTTAAACACCCTCTGCAACAGTTTACATTTTTTCTTGCTTTTTGAATGTCGTTTAATAAACATAATACAATTTAAATGGAAATCATAAATACAATGCCCGGTAGAAACGTAATTTAAGTTTATGATTTTTTTCTAAACGAAGGGATGCCAATATTTATTTATTTCTAGGTCAATCTCCTCATATGCATGTGCATGTGCTGGCCAATAGGGACACTATATACCATTTATGGCCTTAAATTCATTGCATATTCACGTGCAAAGTTTTGTCCTTGGTGTTGCCGAAGTTTTGCTGTTGTAGGAAATTTTATATATCTATTATAATGCCCCTTAGTCCTAAATTTTTCATTTCAGCAAAGACATTAGGTATTTAGCCCAAACCTAAGACTGCAAAAATACATGCTCAAGATATGGAGAATCTATGTACCATCTTTGATACTTCACCTTCTGTAATTTTGGTGTAGTAGAGGTGACTTTATATACAGATATTTTAATACTTTAATAATTTATTTTAATAGGACCTTGAACCCTGGGTATAAGACTGCCAAAAAACTTGCTCAGGTCATTGGGCATGTCTGAAACAATTGGCCCCTTTGCAAAAAATTTAAGCCCCTCGGCCCCTAAACTTTGCTCATTGGATCTCATATTGTCACGCTAATAAAATTATTGCCTATCTAACACTTTGAGACAATTTAGAAAATTTAAAAAAGGGTATATTTTTTGTAGTTGACTTTTATTTTTGAATATGCCCTTATAACAACAAGATGATACAAAACACTTATAAGAACTGTGTTTACATGCCAGTAAAAGTATTACGTAACCACCAAAATTGTCATTTTTACATGTTCTAAGGTCATATACGGGTTTTTTTTTACTCACAGCATGTGTCCCTTAATCTTAAGAGGTGATTTATTCAAAAATCTCAATTTTGTTAGATTTGTAATTTGAAATGATTTTTCGTTATTTTGCCATAGGTCCGAGGCTTTTGGTGTAGGCTTGAAACTACCAAAAGACAGACACTTAATCAAGTCATGACGCAACTGTTGATCCTTAGGCATCTTTAGTATGGGTACAATGTTATTCTTTCTTTGGGCATCTGTGTGCCACCTTTAGTTATAGGGACTCATGTACTTTTAGAGTTAGAGTTAGAGGTGCTAGTTAGAGTTAGAGGTGATTCTATAGTCGTCTTATCAATATCAGTAAAACAATATCTATAGATTGTTTCATACGCATATGTTCAAAACAATGTATAAAGTGCATTTTTCACCCGGTTATTTAAATAGTTCATTGATGATGGAAATGCAAATGACTTTAGTCTGTATGAAGAATCAGTATTATTTATCCTTTAGGACGAAATCCAAGCTTAGAGTATTTAGTAAATTAATGGATCTTGCTCCGATTGCTTTAATATTTCATCAATCTTTTATTCGATTTTGGTATCAGAAAAAATACTCAAACATAATGCTTGCCAAAACGTTTGAACCCATTTAAGTGAAATTTCGAGGTAAAACCCCTTTGTGTATGATGTTGAAAACAAATTTTGAACAAAACTGACAATGCAATTTAATGTTTTCCATTATTGAACGAAAGTGCATATTTGATATAGTGAAATGGGTGTTTGTTAGTATTATGTTGCTGTGGCTGTGAAATAAGTAGCGTAAATACAAGTACATATGACACCTGCCTCGTTGAGAAAAATAATTTCGCCAAAATACCCCTTATATCCACCATATGGAAGGTACTTTATTCTACTTGTTTTGTTAGATTAATTCACTAAAGAGATTTATAGTACCCCCTTAAACCCTCACCTTAAAATTCTGGATGGGACCTAAATTATATTTGGTACGTAGAATTGAATGTGCCGTTTCTTTTATCCATATATGAATGATTGTACGGAAACAAAAACCTATATACAATCAGTGATACAAGTTTATTGTTATAAGTGCATTGATTTTTTTTTAAAAACATTTTAAAGCTTTTTCTCCAGGAGGATAAAGTCCGGTTGTTATGATTATTCTCATAATAAGTTGCATTCGCTGATATTACGAGTTACTTTATCATACATGTGGAATCGAATTCCAGTCTTGTTTAAGTAATCATAAAAATGGTTTGTTTAAGTATGGAAGATATTCTTGATGAAACTTTGATACGTAGGTACTTACCATGAAATAACATCCTTGGCAGTTGTATCAAATATCTTTGTAAGATATAAAAAGTATTGTATATAAGATATACTAAAACACTGGATCTATTCTAAATTATTTCCCTGCTTTGGTAACGCACTTGACATTCATAAATAAACCCTTCTTATTCCTACTTGTAATTCCGAGCAAATTATCACTGATGTACATTTTATGTATATTTGTATAAAATATTACATTATGATTTTCCTGTATTTGCCGTAGAGGAAAAGCTAATACAATATAACATACAAAGAAAAGAAAAAAGATTTTTTGTGGTATCATTAGACCATTGTGCTCTCTACTTTAATAAATGTTTAGGGTATGAAAGAAATATCCTAATAAAATGTTGATATCATTTACATTTACGTATATAAATTTAATCTACTTAATTGTATTTAGAACATTCAAAATCACTAACATGTAATGCATTGTTTCGATAAATTGACGATAAATTGTTCAAGTGTCAAGTATTTACGGTGAACTTGGAAATATGAAAATACATTAGTATGTATACATATGAAGTTTTTCTAACATGAATAAAAATAAGGTTGTTAAGTAGTAGAGAAAAATAACATGAATATGTGCACGTATTACATTCGTTACTGGAATTAAATATAAAAAAGAGATGACATGAATTTACTCTTTTTAACCCGGTTATTCATTTTGCGCTTCAAAATCATCGTTTTAAATTAATGTTTATACTTCAAGACGTTATATACAGTATTTAGGTTAAAATATGTAGTGCTTTCATTTGGAATGATTTGTCTATTGGAAACTTATATACTTTCGACATGGACTTAAGGGACCAATGTCATTGGTTTGTTTATTAAAAGAAGTACCAGGAGACTTCTCAGACTTTCTTGCTTATATAGTGTATTGAATGTCCCATGTGGTAAATATCCGATAGTGTGACCTCCGTGTCTTATTCCTATGAATGTCTTTCAACTTGCAAGCATTAAATTAATAGATGGATGGTGTGAAATGTATATATACATATATTTTGGAAAATGGGTGTATGATCAGCTGTTTCATTTAGGTACAAACAATATTTCAACAAAATATAGTTTCCAATGGGAATATTTTGTTGGACTGATATTTAACAGGACATTAAGAGAGTTAAATATACATGTAAATCAAATTATAAAGACAATGATCGAATCGTCGAGAAGCAATTTTCCTCATAGGTATTTAGGTATAAGAGTTATAAGACCCTTTGATATTAAGTGTCTATGATTCAACAATCTGCTCTGCCTCTGCGTGTACATATTTACCAGGTGCTTAACAATGGTTTTATATATCAGTAGTTCTTTAGTTATACAGTCATGAATCTCGGTCAACTTTATTTTGATTCATATAGTAGTTTGCACTCTATATTGCTTTTTAATTATTATATGATAAAGATAATATAAAGAATAGGAATTGAGCGCACGAACAACATGACAGACAAGATCGTAAAGGTTACTACCGATGTGGTGGCCATCTACGTTTCGTTATATAGTTATGTCATGCTCCAGAACATTAAAAAAGATAAAAGGAAACAAAGTGACGTTTTCCAAAAATTGCATTATTGCTATTAAAATAAAAGAAATGAATGATTTTGAAAATATTGTTATTTTGAAAATATACAACATATATTTTGGTAATGTATTTCAATAGAACACACCATCTGCTACCTAACAAAATTCAAAACCAAAGGAATAATCGACGCGTGCTTTATGAAATATCTCATGTAAACTTGTCTTCAGCTTTAGCTATTATATGAACCACATCCATCAGATAAAAACGTTTGCGTTTATCACAAGGGAATTCCAGGTGTTGTAACATTCTACGTTAAATGTCTTTTTTTCTTTAAAGTATAGTTTCTGATAAATTGTATCACCGATCGTTTCATTCCATTCAAATAAGAAGCAAAGCTGTGGTCTATATTATGTGAACAGAATTAGGTTATTCACGAGCAAATTGATAAATAAGATGGATTTCAGAATATCAGATTATTTCAAATGTGTCTGGTGACAGGTAACAGACGCATTCATGCAATTGACTGTGGATTATAATGGTAATAGTATCAAAAAGTATGTAAAGCGTTTACTGAATTCATTGATCATGTAACTATTGAAATCTGATTTATCCGATGAGGTACAGGCATTTATTTAGAACAATAATATCACAAACTAAAATGAAATCGATATTATTAATACAAATGCATTTTCTTTTCCATTAGGAACTTTGTTACAAATAACAAACCTCGTAACATTAATCAACCTTTGCATTATAATCTTACAAACACTTTACAGCTTTTCAAAATGTAGAATTGCACGTAAAAATAAAGAACTTCGTTTAAAGATCAATATCATTTTATTGCTTGTGATCGATAGTTTATATAAAAGCAAATTAAATGCTACTTAAGTCAAACATATTGAGTTTGTGAGTTGCACATTTGTAGATTTTAACATGTTTAATTGGAACGTTTTCTTTGAATTTGCTTTTTACGACGTGGAAATAATGAGGCAAATTGAAAATACATTCTGATTTTAAAATTTAATATTTGTAAGATGAACGGCATGACTAAATAAATATATAATTATTTGGATTTTATCTAATTTTACCAAGAAGAACTTAAAACAGAATTTGGAATCACCACAGTAACAACAGCTTTATATGCATTTTGTTTATATACCTATTCTGTAAACAGTGGTGCAATAACAGGTTTCAGTAAAATATGTAAAACATTATTAAATCAGCTTGCTGTATCAAGTTGTTTTGAGGAGCAAAGGTATAACCACAAACCTTAGGCTATGGTAATTATCGTCTAAATTTCCTTAACCTGAGTCAATATTGTACTGTATGATTTTAAAAAAATAGTTGGTTACCCTTTCCAATTTATACAGTCTCAAATACGCGATAAAGAGTAATTATTTTTCTTTAATTTATTATTCTCTTTAATTTTTTATTACAAATCAATAGCATAGATCTGACGTTACGTATTACTTAGATTACATTAGATCATTTTTGAAAACACAAATTCAAAACTCGTGCATTGAAACGCTGCCGTGAACAGTTTTTGATGATTATCGTGACAATGGGATTGCATTATATGAGATATTCTGAATAAATCGTAGATTATCAAAGCTAGTAAATTGAAGCAAGTCGCTTTTATTAGACAACCAACAATTTGCACTACTTCAAACCAATTATGAGTCACATTTCACAATTTTAGATATATCACTAATGATATTCTTGTGTATTTAGTAAAGAGTTATTTAGTCACCCCTTCAAGTGAAAAGTGTATGTACAAAATGTGGCCTTGATTTCGCAATCTTTTGAAGGCAAAAGGTACTAAAATTATGTTGTAACAGGTATTTTTTTCATAAATTGAAATGCAATTAATGATGGCGTGTTGCCTACTCAATAGTTAAAGGGACTGGCCTAAATTCTTCCCACTAATTTTACCTACATATTTTTTTTACATGGATCGGTAGAATATGTTTATAGTAATATAACCTACAAGTAGTTTTCCATGATTTTGAGGAATATTGGAGAAAATTGCAATTCTTTACCTGCTTTAATTTTTTTCGCCGGCGAAAAAAAAAAGATGTGAAAACAATTTTTCTAGTTTAAAAATTTAAAATAATTTGTCTTTACACATGTGATGGGTAAACAAATAATTTTTTTATGAAATTGTTTCTCTTTTAATATGTATAAAACTATCTTTAAGAGCATTGTTTGATTTTTTATTTGGTAAATCCAGATCTGAGGTACAAATTTAGGATTCAGAAAACACAAGATAGTCATACCACCATCAAAGAATGATATAATGCAAATGAGTTATCTCTCAATTTGAGCCATTTCTGCGTAATTTTTTGTACTTTTTTGGATATTACTACACTTTTAAGCTGTATTTAGAGCATTTCCATAAGTTTTTAAGTCTAAGTGGAATTTAGGCAAGTGCCTTTAATAGACGTTTCTTAAACGCATTTCCATTAACTACTTCCACTCAAAAAATAATACACATTTTAACTTGATTAAACTCTGAATACAGCTTGTGTGTCATCTAATTTTCTGTTGTCACACTATCATTCGGTGGGACAAATTCGTTTTCACTCATCAGTTGTGTAATTTTAGACTGACCTCTTTGAGAGATTATGATTTGTTTATCCGTGTGTCATTTAAAAGTCAGACATTTAGGTCATGACTTCGGGTTCTTATCTAAGTCGATAAAAACAAATTGGATTGTCGGTTCACATATATCAATTCCCAAATTGCTTGTATATAATTATTTTTGCAAACCCATTTCTATTGCTTCATACGTTAATGTACTATATTATTGTTAAATGAAATTGAAACAAATTGAATTATAATCAATGCAAATACAAAATTTACCAGGTTTGAGCCGTAGAAACAAAACTAAAAGTGAAATTTTGTCAACGAGGTAAATATAAATCTTCAATAAATTATTTAAAAACAGACTGTTTTTGGTCATAATTGTTCAATTATTATTGTCTTCGCCGACGAAATAGTCCTTGACATTGGATTATTAGCTCTATGTTCTTTAATTTAAATACTTGACATATGATACGATTATCAGGGTTAATGCACAAAATTGGTACAAATACATACACATTATTATTCAGATACCAATTTGATAAAACGAGCAACCAGACCTATTTGGGGATTTTTAACGTTAATTTCAGTTATTACAAAGTGTTCCAAAAGCTGTATATATATATATACATGTATGCCTTATTCTTGAGAATCAAGTTTGAGAAATCCGTCCCTCTCTTTGTTCTTATAGGTTCGAAATAGTGTTTTGAATTTTCAAGTAAAAATCGACGAATATATACAGATATACATATCTTTTTGTATTAACATTTACGGCGTTTCTAGTAAAAGAGTGCTTTTTCTGGTTGAAATGTTGATCTTTTACACACGTACTTATTTGTTTCTACTTATAGTAATAACAAATAATGTGATAACCAAGAATAAGACAAATTATGATATTTTAACCTAACGATTATCTAACCTTACGTCTTAAAAGCTTTGTTTATCTGTTTGCACAATGTCATTGATTTTAATATTCCAAGTGTCATAAGGAGAGCTTGCCTCGAGTTTACATGCTTGGAGAGTGTATTGAATGTCCCAATGATGTGGTAAATAGCCGATGGCGTGTCCTCCGTCTCTTGTTTCTGTGAATGTCTTTCAACATATTACACTCAATCAATAGATGCTTGATATGAACTGGTTTAATGTGCCTTCGTTGTCACAGAACAAATTTCTACAAAATACCAAATAAATATCCCCTCGTCCTTCATCAAATATTATGGAAAGTTCTGCTAAAGTGATATTGATATTGAACGAACGAATTATGTTTGTCACATAATACTGGACGTTAATGTATGTTTTTGATTAAGGAAACATTTTTTGAAAGATACGGTACGTTAGGATGGAAAAATAATGAATAGCTTTGTAATTTGATACTTTGTTTTTATACGAGTATGGTCAACTCTATCTAATAACAACACTTAAAATGTGATATTTTGAAAGAAAAATACTGGCTTGGCTTAATACATTTGTTACTGATTAGTTAATTTTATGACCGTACGTGTTTGCTAACGCTTAAAACATGGGGTAGTATTAGGAACAAAGGGATAGTATTAACAAAATAATTTTAGAAGAAGAATGTTTTTTTTAAGCATTGCTCTTTTTTGAGATCCGGCGAAGTGTACTTTCGCGTCATATTAAATCATGCTACTTAAGGTTACTTTTGTCTGGGTATACACTGAAAAAAATTCGCCACAATCCACAATGTCCCTAAGGCATCTTTTGAAAGCTTGAAAACTAACAACCACATAACAGTATCTGAATATTGATCTATATAGTCCTTTAGAGTCAGTGTCATTGAAATATATGTGACATTTTGGCATCAATTTTGTTATTTTAATCGCGAGAAAATAAATTGAACGTTACGAAGAAACGAAATTTAAAACACCTGCACAACTCTTTTAAACTTTCCTAGAATGGCAAAGGCTATTTATTGTTTTCCTCAAAGGCGTGCAGGTTACCTAAACTAATGATGGTTAGAAATGGATGATATTCAAATCCCTTTGGGTAAAAGTTCATTTGACTATTCTAATATCTTGAGTAATTTGAAAGCTTTTTTTTACATGGCTTAATTTTGCGTAAAATTACTAATTTATAATCGTATATTTATAATTGTACATCTTTCAACGAATTTTAAGTTAAAAACGCAGTACTAAATTACAACACTGTAATAAACAATAAATATGATTAAATTGCGGACACAATTTTTTCAATGACTTAACACATACAAGAAGTTGTATTTCTTCTACATGTAGATTTGCTTTTTCTAATTGGATCTTGTTTTTTATTGGATCTTATTTTATTGTTAATTTCATTATTAAAATGACACAGTGTTCCTGAAGAAATACTACTTTAAACTTAAAATAACTTAAAATTAAAACATGCGTTATAGCAAATCAGTGACATTTTTAACCTTAAAACTATGTAGTCTCCTGATTATATCCAAATAATGGTTGCATATAGAAAAAACGACTGTGTGCAAAAACTACAGTAGTAATTTTGGATAAACAAATCTTTGCGCAAATGATATTACAGCCCTCTTCTAGATATCCGTAAAATTTTGATATCACAACACTTTTAGTTTTTGAGTAATCAACAAAGGTGTTTGAATAAATTTATTCAAAATTCAACAAAATAATAAGCATACATGTTTTGTGATAGTTTAGTATCATTTTTTTGATCTGTACAATCAGACTTTACATTATATTAACACTTATGTGGTCAAGGTCCTCCACCTGCCCGATAGTGGTCAAGGGGGGGGGGGGGTCCATATGGACCCAACCCCGAAAGAACGCTTTTGCGAAAGAATTTTACTTTGAAACTCTGGTCACAGGTAAAGTACCTCAAAAGAACTATCACAAAGAAACAAAAACGAAAATCGGTCAAATCGTTTCAAAATGGCGGCCAAAACAAATTTTGCCGTGTCGCGTCAACATTTTCCCGCCAAAAAATTGAAAACTCACTTTCCAATTGAATTTTTCAATACAATTTGGCTCATATTTGCAGTATGTAAGTACAAAAACATTCCTGAAATAAAATTTGAAAAAAGTTGTTCGGTTACGATTTTATGGGCAAAACAAATTTTAAGAGCGCCCTCGAAAATGCTTATTCATGCTAATTAGCATGGAAAGGGGTGGGTCAAGTGAAGGGTATGGTAAAGTTAGACAAATACATAGAGGGGCGATGAAAAATTACTTCGCAAAAACCAAATGTTGGGTCCATATGCCACCCCCACGCTGGACCACTTAAGTGTTAAATAAAATTTGGTACAATTTTCGATGAAAATTATTTGAGCTCTCTCAATGCAAATTAAGCATACCTGCATTCCGTGCATTCCAGAATGACATATTTATATTAAACTTGTCAATCAAATTATGGCGCGAAAGTTGAAGAATACTGCAATAAGCAATTTTTTACGGGTAACATTAATACTATTAAACTGTTTAAATTGCAAACGCTTAAAATTACAGGACATGTTTGAATTAAAATAAGAATTCTTTATTAGTAAAATTCCGATAAAATCAAACATTTAGAAAGAGTAAAATTTCAAACCGGTGGCCAGATTTTGATATAATTTTTGGACCTGAAGTAATTTATGACGTCACAATTACGTAACAGCTTGTCGGATTTTCATGATTTTGGTATCAATAGCAAGAAAACATCCTACCCTATACTATGGTATAATTCAAAATAAATTTGGGTCTGTCAGTTTCAAGTTCACATGGGTTTAAGGAGAATTAAAATTAAAGGGGCAATTCATGATCCACTTTTCACCCTCAAGGTCACCTCTTTCAAAATTGAATTTTGGTAGCGTATATGAATTGTCGACTGGTATATGTTACGATCCTTAAACCATTCTTTCATATGTGCTTGCATTTTTGAGAAAAGTGAGAAAATGTGTCATTTTCTAATTATTGTCGGGGGCCCTGACAGTAATTACAACACAGTAGCCTATGGGAATTTTCAAAAAGCTGAAAAGCTTGTAACCTGGAAACGAATGGCCGGAATCAAGTGAAATTTTCAGTATATATTTATAATGTACTCTTCTTAATATTTAGCTAAAAAACAGGTGAGGGTTTTGTCATATCAAATAAATGAATTGCACCTTTAAATCAAACGAACATGCTTACGATTTTTTTTTGATTTTTGAAAAAAATACATTTCTGACGTAGATATAAATTTTCGTTGATAAACCATAAACTAAAAATGTTACGACATTTAAATTTTGCAAACACCTAGCGCGTATCAAAACCTATGCAAAGATTAAACACTCCATTTTTCTACATTTTCTATATTTTTGGGACACCTAGTACATTAAACTTGGGGATCAGAATGTCTATCGCAAAGGTATACCAGCTCTTGTAACATTAAACGCTAGGCATTTTTCTCTTTTTTAAAGTATCCTTTCTGGTAAACTGTATCACTTATCGGTTTCATCCAAATAAATAGCAAAGATGCGGTTTATATATAATATTCTGTGAAAAGAATTAGGTTATTCGCATGTAAATTGATATTTTGGATGGATTTCAGAAAATTCCAAATGCGTGTATAGTAACAGGTTGCAGACATATTAGTGATATTAACTGTTGATTGGAACGGCAATAATGTAAAAAAAGGCATATAAAGTTCATTGATCACGTAACTGTTGAAACTTGATTTGTCTGACAATCTTCATGCATTTGCTTTTAAAAAAATATTGTTACACAAACTAAAGAATATTGAGAAAATCGATATATCGAAAAGCCCGTTTTCTTTTTCTTTTTAAAATTGTTCAGTTTTATACATAACCAAAAATATTATAGAAAATTGAGCTGAATGTTTTCCGTTGAGGAGTTGCAATTACTAGAAGTAAAGTAACCAAGAACTACGTCCAATAAAAGAATTCACAATTTATAGAAGTCAAGTAAATGAAGAAGTTCGTCTTACAAATACAGGTTTTTTTTAAATATAAATTTTAGTACCGTTCTTTTTACATATGAGAAGGATAGTAAGAGTAAAGAAATATCTGAAGTGAATGTATAAAGTAGTCTATAAATATTTGTTTGGATTAGATTTTGAATTAAAAATAGTTTAATCTGTAATATTTTTATGGATTAATGTTGATATGTGTAGAGATATATAGAGACATTGCCAACTATGATGAATTTTAAATTAAAGGTACTTTTAACGTTCTTGACACCAAAAGATAAACCCTTGTTATACAAACTCGTAATTCCAAACCATTCAACGTATTAATTTATTTTATTGTTATCAACATATTTAACATTAGGATTTTCTGTATTATGTGGTGTCGTTGGATTATTTGACCCTTTAATTACATTGTAGGGATAAAAGAAGCTATTTCAATGAATAAAAAAAACCATTATGATATGATGACAAAACAAAGAAGTAATAGTATGTGATCGAACCAGTGCTGTAGTAGGAATATAGCGTTGTAATATCGCTTAAAACTACATTAGCTTCAGTAGTATTACCTTTTCTAGTGACTGTCAGAGGTTTAATATCAAGTCAATCGCTGTTATGTGGTTAGTGGCGCTCTTCATCGTTTTGAATTGGAGATTTAAAATAATTTAAAACTAGACAACGTTGGTGGCTCAATGAGGCTATAATTTTCACAAAGAAATCACCTATGGATATGGTGCGCATAACTAAGCCCTGTTTGAGATTTACAAATCCGTTATTTTCGATGCTATTGCTCAGTATGTCTCTTTGTACCACAAGTGTCAAGACTTTTTATTACTACCACAAGTGATGCTTTTTTGTTTTCAATAGAATAGTGCAGCTTTTCTTGTGTGTTACCCAAAGTGAAACCATCATTTTTAGCCCTTTTTGCTTTGTAATTTAATTAAGAGATAGTTTGAAAAGAAAAAAGAAATAATGATTATACACATGAAACAATTTAGTAGCTTGACTAAAATTTAATGTAAATTTATTCGTAACCTCGATTTATTTATTTCGACAAGTTTATGCATTGTAAAGAACACCCAAGCTGTCCTTCTCTGCTTCTGTGCTTTCAATATGCATTATTTTGGTTATTATTAAATGCATGGTTAAGATATTTATGCACGACAGGAAATTTTAAATATCATCATAAATTGAGTACACTACTTATCAAAACGCTAAGTAAGTCAAGTAGACCGGGATGTTATTTCGAATGCGTCAATAATACTTTCAAATAATATTTAACCATTGGTTATTTAATTTATAAAAATAGTTCTTTGACGAGTGAAGATTAAAATTAAGATTATGGTCAAAGTCATATTATTTCTAATTTGATCGATTATCATTGAACATAAAAAGTATAGGTGCTACATGACCAGTTTAATACATAGATGATGTCAAAAAAGTTTTATAAGTACTTACAAACAGATCTCTTTTTATGAAAGTGTTCTGTGTTTCTGCTGAGATCGTAGAATGAAATGAAAAATACACAAATTGCTAAAATGAAAATAACTGAAGTTTTGTTTGGTCATTAGTAATGATTTAAGAAATAAAGGTTTTTCATAATGCCAATTTGTA
>JXSR01S028526.1:3778-14774 GCA_000969725.1 Ophiothrix spiculata
CTCAATATAGAGAATAAGAAAGAAATTTACAAAATTATTTTCATTTATTATTATAAACTATTATATTCCTGATCCAACCATATTAATTTTAATTTCATTAGATTAGTGTTACCATTGAGATTTTTCCCATCTATGAAAATTGCTATAAATTTGGCAACACATTTCTAAGGCTATAACAAACAACTGGCAACACCTACGGTAATGTCTTTAAGGTGTAACATTGCTTATAGTATCGCCTTTTCAATCATTAATTAAAAAAATTATCATCAAGGATAAGTGAGATAATGGCTGATTAATTTGACCAACTCAAAGTGTTCAAAGTCACCCCGGCGTTCAAAGATTTAGCTTATTGGGTAGCCTAAAATGGTTCAAGTACATTCAAATTTTGAGTAAATGATAACAAATAGTGCACATTCTTTCCTCTCTATAAAATCATTTAAATAGTCATGTCACATTACCGTTAGACTAGAAATATTACAAGCTGAAACGATAGGATGCCTACACGCACTCAGCAGCTGTAAATAAAGCAACATTTCTTTGAAGACAGAACTTTCATTCACAAGTTAACTTGCGTCTTAGTAACCAGAAGAGAAGCATTTCAATCTGAGTTTGTTGTCAAACGTTTACTTTGACAACTTTGACAACTTTCATTAACAAAATAGCTTTTGTCTTCTAATATCTGTATCTAGTAGGTAACCGTTTGTGTGCTGCATGCTCCGAAGGTGACTCTATGTTAGACAAGAAACTTGGAAAAAAAATGAGTGAAATGGTAGGCTATCTGCGACCATAAATGGACACTGTGCGAAATCAATCGTAAAAAGGTGGTGTTGTATTTGAATGGTATTACTTGAATTCATTAAGAATCAGTGGTTTTGGGTTATACGGTGTAACATCCATCTTGGTAATTTGTGATTTGTCATAATAAATGTATTATGTTGATACCAACCGAGCGAATCTGTTATAATATCGGTAACTTATCTGTTTGATACCCTTTAAGAATATGAAGGGCTAAAATGTGATACCCTGTGTTGTGTAAGACTTACCAAGCACAAAATCACACACGGTGTTATCTCCATAAAACTAGGTTAAACCTTATTTCTTGAATCATAAAGTTTTTTAAGCCTTCACACAAGATGATATAGAATTATATGTGGTGGCCATCGCCGCGTTATTTTGCCATCATGTAACTTTGCCTTGTTATATTTAAGTGCAATACAACATTGTCACTACAACGTTTACTATGGCAGGTGTTGCATGGTAAAGTTTTGCCTCTTTGATACACGTTGCATGTTGACATTTAGCTGACATGTATTATGTAACATTACTGAGAGGGGGAAAAACGCAATTGTCCAAATGTTTTTGTTGTTTGTTGTGCTAAATCAGTGATTTAGATAATTTACAAAATGTGTCAATATTTAATATTCAATGTACTATATATTAATAATATTCATCATTTAGATCATCAGACAAATACTTTTGTTTTTGATCCTTAAGGGTACGAGGAATCCATATGGTCAGGAAAATGTGAATCCCAACTATTTTTCAATCATGAAAAGATAAATAGTTTCCACTGCCTTTGCAGGGACTCGAACCATGTATTATGGCGGGGGTTAGTCATGTACTACGAAGCGAGAGATCTACCGCTGAGCTATCAAGGCAGCGTTGAGAGCGTGAACTAAAATCTAAACCATAAACATTAGAATGCCGTATTTTTCTTTTGTTTACATAAAAATTGCAATTTTTGCCTCATTGAAATGCTCAATTTGTAAGTAAATTATGCGAATGCGTATATCAGACAAAATGTAGATAATGTAGATACTTAAAACAGGCAATGCACAGTTCAAACTGGGCAAACTCAGAGTCATAATTCACGTCCGATTTTTCGTGCAAAACAACCCGGATTTGTTACATTTTCATTCAAAATTAACTCAACATATTTGTAAATTATTGTTTGTAATTCAATAAGAAGTATCGAGCCTACAATATGTCAACATTTGAAACCAGTCGAATTGTTCGAATATCATGAAATTATGAGGTTTCGGTTAAAAAGGGTCAACTTTTTCGAAGTAGTACTTAGGCGTCATTTTGACCTTGATAATGGACGTGAAATCACTAGTAAAATTCCATGTATTAACTAGAGACTCTATATAATATGTACGCTAAAAATTGTGATATTCTGATAGGTGTAAATAGGTAAAAACTTGCAGTAAACATGACATTCAGCCGAGCGAGACGTTTTTAGGGACTGTAGCCTTAATACACTTCTAACTGTATAAGAATCAACAATCCAATTTTTTCTAATGTATTCTTTAAGACAGAAATTATAAATTTTACAATCAGGCATGTAAATATCTACGTACGCATTGAGAACAAAATTTTATCATCGTTACAGTTATAAAAAAAAAGCATGAAAGCAAATTTGAGTATAACCTAGGCCTTATTGAGATAAAGATGTGTTCCGTACCTTCTCATTGATACAAGGAAATTGTAGAACTTTCTTTGAAGAGAAAAAGTAATAATTACTTGTGCTCACAATCATTGTTTACTAATTAATGTGTTATGTAGATTAGCATTTTCCTGTCATATTGTATGCATTCGTACTTTTTTGTAGATATTTGAGAAAAAGATGTAAGTGTGTAATCCAAACATCGATATCGCTTTACTTAATAATCAACAATATACAATATTTTCTAAATCTGTTATCTACATGACTAGGTATATCACCAGAGAGGCATAACGTTTTATCATTTGCCCTGTTTAGATAGCTAGACGCTACTTATAACTCATTCATTATCATTCTTCTTATCCTCATCGTTATTTTACTATTTGGTATTGAGGTAACCCTCACCTGAAGAAACTTATTGCAGATGGGCATAAACGAAAATACTAACGAAACGCATTTTATGGAAGATTTTACAGTGAATGCAAAGAGCCATAAAAGTGTACCTATTTCAAAGGGGATGCCATTATGTAAGACAACTGATAAAATCACTTTAAAAAGAAGATTCTTGTCAGACATGCGTTGTAAAAAAAAAGCCTTTGTTTTCTACAAGAGAACACGCGTGAGGCAATTCAACACCTTTTGAACTAATCTTAACTGACTTTCAAATCTGCGGAAAGACATGAATGCCCGTCAGATATGATGTCACGGAAATGGTATAATGTATAACTGCCTGGACGCAGTTTATTACAGATAAACACGCTCCATAGATGCTTTTAGCAGACCACAATGGTCGTGTTTTAAAGTTACAAGATATCAGACAAATGTTGGAAGATATAAATGTTTCATCATGCTTTTGCATGAAACGATTGCAGATGGACATACACGAACATGGAAACGAAACACATTTTATGGAAGATTTTACAGTGAATGCAAGAGGCCATAAAAGTGTACCTATTTCAAAACGGATGCCATTATGAAAGGTTAATGTCTGTCTGACAATAATTATCTTGTTAATAATACAACCCCAAGGAATATAGCTCATCATTTAATCAGATGACATAGTGTAGGTGTAAATAACATTACCACGCACACAACTGCAGCTGCAGTTAAAGTCATCACATGTATTGTAATCATAATTGACAACTCATGCAAATAGTCAGAATGACATATCAAAACTTACATAACGATTCGGAGCTGATTTATCATCTTAGGCCGTCAAATCCAAAGTAGCCGTAAATCACAGATTTTTAAAGATCTGTGCGTAAATGCAGCAAACTTCTTTTAGCGCTACAGGTGAACATTATGTGTCAAGGTCACAATTTGTCGAAATTGATTTTGACAGATTCACAATCCTTGTTTCATTAAAAATGATTGGAAATCTGAAACATTATACAAATATTGAAAGCCTGAGAGTGCAATAGTATACAAATATTGAATGCCTGAGAGTGCAATAGTACAAATATATCATGAGATAACATTTTGACTTTTCTATTTCACGAGGCGTAGCAGAGTGAAATGGATCAGTCCAAATTTGACCGAATAATATATTTGTACTATTTCACGAGCATAGGCATTCAATATTTGTTTTAAATCATGATATCACATAGGTTCGTTTAATGCCGTGCAATGGAAAAAAATTATTGCACGGCTCATATCACTGCAATTATAATATAATACAAAATATATCATAAGGTCAAATTTGGACTTTTCTATTTCACGAGGCATAAAGTACAAACTATTGCACGGCTCAAATCACTGTAGGCTCATTCTCAGATAAAGCGTGCAACTTTGCCGTTTTGGTGTCGCTCATGTTCGTGTTACTAGTTTAGCGTTGTTAAGCCTATTACAAATAATTTGAGTGATCTAGTTAATACATTAAAGTCACATTAGTAACATGTGTGAAGCTAAACATTTTAGCATGCCAGGAAAGTAGATAACGATTAATCTGAAAATGCAAAATCGTTACTTTTCCCCATGTCGCCAGCCATACTTTTTACGTTTTATGTGGCCCCGTTCCTAAAATATTCGGGCATTTCAAACGCAATGCATATTTTTTAATAGCCCGTAATAGGTATTAGTAATGACATATAAAGTTTAATTATATTAAGTATTTAATATGACATAATAGCTTTTTAAATCATGTCGCCAATATTGCAAACAGATACGAACCAAATTCTAAAATCGATAACAAAGTGTGAAAATCAATATGTTGATGGATGATTCCGCATTAGATTTATCAAGTAAACTTCAGTCTTGAATAACATATATGTTATATAGACTTATATATTTACAGTAATGATTTACAAGGATATTAATATCAAAAAAACCCTATGTGACTGTCACGTCGTAACAGATACGAACCACACATTTTGTCGCCTTTTCGCAAAACGCGGTACACTATGAGCGAAATAATACACCACAGTGTAGTATGTGTAGAGCTTCTAATTTAGTGTAAAGATCAAGTTTGTAAGAAAACTAATTTTCTCAATAATGAATATTTAAAAAATGATTCCAACAGATACGAACCAACAGATACGAACATTAGGTATAAGGAATACAATGGTTAAAAAATCAAGTATTTTTAAAACATATCCCATGCACTTTTTCTTCTTCAGAAGCCATAAGAGTTTATGATTTTTATGTTTTTCATGAGTTGTTAGTAGTCGAAATTTCAACATTTCTCTAACCAAAGTTGCACGGTTTATCGGAGAATGAGCCTGTAATCATGATATAATGGTGTTTATTTTGAGGACAATCAACAAAAAATATAGGACTTACTAATCTTTAAATACGTTTATCTCAGTTATACGTTTTACTCCCTGACAACCTTTGACGGATCATAACTAGACTTCTGGAAATTTAGTGCAGTCTTAAGGTGTTTTAATCATTATTGCATTTTCTTTGCAAACATTTTAAAAAAGTCAAAATGACATGAGGCTGTATTTACATCTTGTTTAGAGGTTTAACGCTTAGAGGTTTAATTTAAAGGCTTACCTCAATTTAAAAAAATACGTTCTATTTTGTTTTTCCTGAATGACTTATTTCTGTCACGTACGTGTGAGATTAGAAATGCTGCGGGCTGAAATACATAAACGCACACAACAGCTGTAAAGAAAACCACAGTTTAGTTAACCTTTGTCTTAGGAGCAGATGTGATAATTTCATTCTGGGTGCGTTTTCAAATTTGTGTTGTAAGTTTAAAGGAGCTTGGTCCGATTTTTCAAAATCAAGTTTTTAACATATTATGAAAGGTGACCACTCAAAAAATGTGGGTTTAAAATTTCAGCTCAACCGGACTAACCGTTTTGAATTTAGGGACAATTTTGTATTTTAGAACCTTGGACACGTTACTGCGTAAATTTAATTATGGTTACCATAATTAGACATATTTTCATGTGTTTCTATAAAACGAAACGTAATTCAACTGTGAAATTTCACATTGATTATGAAAAAAATATGAGCACATTTTTGTACCAAAATCTCACAAAGTTTGAAAAAAACGTTGAGGCAATCGGACCATGCTCCTTTAATACTTTTAAACATAATGCATCTGTATCACAATCTACTTTGTAGGTACGAAAGATGACAGCAAATGTGAGTATCAATATACCCTAAAGGCTTTAGTGTAAAAAAAACTTAACATCATGATCTGTCCGTCGACAAAACTGTTTCATGATTTTGATGTGACAAAAACCTCACCTATTTTCTAGCTAAATAAAAAGAAGAGTACGACATAAATATATGCTGAAAATTTCACTTGATTCCGACCATTCGTTTTTCAAATTACCAGCTTTTCATTATTTTAAGAATCTTCATAGGCTACTGTGCTGTAATTATTGTCGGGGCCCCAACAATAATTAGAAAATGACACATGTCTCACTCTTCTCAAAAATGCAAGCACATTTAAAGAATGATTTGGGTTTTGTAACATATACAAGTCAAGGATTCTTTTTAGCTAAAAAAGAGGTGACCTTGAGCATGAAAAGTGGATCATGAATTGACCCCTTAAGCCTCGTTTGCGGACCAACGAGGGCCATTTGAATCTGAAGATCGGGAAACTTTGTAATAGACTAAGGGGTAATATTGCAAAGAGATTGAGCAAAGACCATTCAAGGTAAATATTATTTTAGTTATACTATGTAGTAAATGGATCAAACATTCACAAAATATAGTGGCATTTTATTGTCAAAACTTAAACCTTTTGTAGGCAGCCGTGCCGCCATGTTGTGTATACATGACCTTTGATATAATTGTAAAGGTTTTTTTTTCATATTTAATTTTTTCATTTAAGTTTTTCTAAAATGACATCTTGTTCCTGACGAGACTCGAACCCACATCATTAGCAACCCATGTCAATCGCGCTACCATCTGAGGGATCCGGGCATATAATGTGTATATAAGATAACAATTGTTTTCATCTCATTAGGGGGAAAACCATTAGTTAATCGAAGAGGGGGGATGAAAGTCAAAAATATAGGCCCACACCTCAATTCGTCGGCTACATCACATACGTTTTTATATTTTTGGCATTTTTGAGAAAATTGGGAATTAATACTTTGACGTTGAACTCTTCTAAATTGCAGATTTTCAGATGTGGTTTCTTCCTAATTAATCAAATATTAATTAACAAATTTGATTAATGTGCAATAAATTCAAATTAATGTTTTCACATACGGTCCTATCTCACACAATTCATTATGCGACTAATGAAAAACTACATCATGTATCTAAAATAGAACCGTATGTGAAACACCGATACGACAATCGCGCGGTTTTACGGCAATGAATACGTTGCATACGGGTCTATCTTGCTTTATCTCGGCTAACTTGGCTTTTTTCTTCACATACCAATCTATAAGTTCACAGTTTAATAAAACAGTGCTGGCTAGATAACTAATTTTTAATTTTACTAAATTAAAAAGTTTGTTTTCGTAATGATATCACCTTTTGCCTGGTAGTGTATATAACACAATCGGTGTTTTTAAAGCTTATTACGAATGGACAATTTTAAGTCATGTATTTCTTGAAACACGTATTTCATGAGATAGGACCTATCAGTATACACATTTTGAACAATTTGCTCGAATTGGGTAGGTATTGAGCAAATTTCTTAAAATACAGCCAATTTAGGCAAATTTGGCGCAATCGTTTGTGACCACCCGAACGCTATACCAACCCAAATCCCAAAAAAAGCAGGCACATACGTATACCTTGTCATTGTAACTACCCCCCCCCCCCGAACGGAATCAGGTCCTGCTTCCAACTGTTTTCCTGCCGTCAACGGGGCATGTTTTCTAGAAGACCTTGTTTTGTTTTTTAACCAAAGTTATTTCACCATTAATTGAAGCCGTTAAGAAAACTGATAAAATCACTTTAAAAGAAGAGTCTTGCAAAACACGTGTATAAAAAAATCTTTGTTTTTCTACAAGAGAGCACGCGTAAGGCAATTCAACACCTTTTTACCTAATCTAAATTGACTTTTAAATCTGCGGAAAGTCATGAATGCCCGTCAGAAATGATGTTCCGGAAATGGTATAATGTACTGCCTGGACGCATTTTATTACGGATAAACACGCTCCCTGAAGGCTTTTAGCAGACCACAACGGTCGTGTTTTTAAGTGACAAAATATCAGACAAATGTTGAAAAGAAAATTGTTTCAATCAGGAGTATGGGAACTGTAATTTATGGTGATGCACAAAGTCATGTTATTGTATCAAATAAATAGACAGTGTTCGCATGCAATGCTGTATATCTGGCATTTAATAATGCATGTATATCGAAGGATATCTATTTCTTCGTCAAAACAAAGTTAAACAATTTAGATTTTGTGATTTGTTCAACCAAAAGCTATAGGCTTAACCTTCGAATTGAGAAAACTAGTCAAAATGCATTATCAATGATTATGAAGAGTTGACTTGCAAAACGGCTTGCATCCATTTTGCACTTTTTGAGAAAAGGGCAAAAAACTGCTTGGACATCAAAATGTGTCGCAAAATTCCTGATAATGATTTTAGTAATTCTTCATGAATATGCCTTTAAAACTTTTAAAACAAGGTGTAATTAGATAATTCATCAACTAGTTTCTTATTAATTTACTATTGATTTTTTGCTAAAAATGAATGTAATCCGTTTTGCAAGGAAACTCATCAAATTTCAACTAAGAAACCACCTATCTTCAAAATTTTTGCAAAATGTCTTTTTCAACTCTTCATTAGGCTATGATGTACTTTATAAATACAAAATTTCAACATCAGGTCATGTTTAATTAAAAAAAAATGTTACCATATATGGGCATTATGCCCTTTTATGCCCCAAATACGGTCATACAATGTCCACATTCGGCATAAAAGTAACATTTTCGAGATTTTAACCCACTATGCAAGATTTTTTCAACAATTGTAAAAAAAAACACCTCTGTTTTTGTACAAGAGAGCGCGCGTAAGGCAATTCAACACCTTTTGACCTAATCTAAGTTGACTTTTAAATCTGCGGAAAGTCATGAATGCCCGTCAGAAATGATGTCCCGGAAATGGTATAATGTACTGCCTGTACGCAGTTTATTACGGAGAAACACGCTCCCTAGAGGCTTTTAGCAGACCACAACGGTCGTGTTTTTAAAGTGACAAGATATCAGACAAATGTTGAAAAGAAAAATGTTTCAATCAGGAGTATGGTAGCTGTCGTTCATGGTGATGCACATGTTATTGTATCAAATAGCCAGTGTTCGCATCCATTGCTGTATCTCTTGCATTCGACAAATGTATATCTTTGTTTTCGTCAAAAGAAAGTTACTCTCTAAATGTGATTTTGCTAAAAAGCACTGTATGAATAATTATTATTCATGAAATGTTTGAATGGCTTGATATTTTCCAAACTCGGTGAAATTGTACTCTCTTTTGTCGAAACGAATGCATGTTTTGCTCTAAACCAGAAACACTATCTCAAGCTGACATTTACAGCAAATTATAATCGTCGTTAGAGAGGATGTCACGGAAACGGTATTTGTATACTGCCTAGACGCATCATGTTAGAATAAACAAGATCCCAGGTAGAATTCAGCACACCATACTGTCCAGTTTTTTATGTATTTTCGTATCTACCGAATACCTGTCTTTAGAAACATGTCTGATTTTTACATGTTATTTTTCTTAAACAAGGTCTAAGCGCATTGACATTGCATTCTTAAATTTGCAATAATAAATACATTACACGAAAATATATGACTATCGGTGGAGAACCGGTAGTCAACCCTCAGGGTGGAAACCCTAAAGAGCTTACAATAAAAGGTGATAATTAGAAAATAAATATACAAGACTAAGATTGACTGCAGGTGAAATACTGGAAGTCTACCCTCAGGGCGAAGGATACCGTGAGAGCTAACAATGGTAAAGATCATGGGTTTATAAAATTACAAAATGCACTACAAACTACGGAATGTATTATGGTCACAGGTCTACTGTACACGGTAGTTCACTATCAGGAGAAATTACAAGTGATTGGAGAAAACGTATGTTTTCAATGTCTTTTTAAACAAAGTAAGGGAGGTTTCTTCTCTTAAAGAGTCTGGGAGCACATTCCATAATCATGGACCAATTATAGAAAATGCCCCATCACCTATGGAACGATACTTTTTTGGAATATATAACTTAGTAGCATCTTTAGATGAACGGAGGTAGTGGCCAGAACTACATTGCGAACTATAAACAGATATTTGTGATGTTAAATATTCAGGCGAGGATCCGCGTACAGATTGATAAGTAATGTTTTAATAAACAAAGAATATTGCATATAAACGTAATATCAAATATAAGCACCATAAACATTTTGGAAATATGGAGACCTGTTTTCAAGATAAATGCAGTAAAATCCGATTCATCATTGACGTTATAAAACAGTGGGTTAATCTTCATCCATGTTATAATGAGACCTCGATGAACTTTACCTCTACATCCCAAGTCAAGTCATGGTCCGTCTAATTTTGTCATCGAGTAAAAGATAAACGCATTCAAAACCCAGTAAGCTATATACACTCGCGGTCTAAAGTATTTCTGCACAAACACTTTATTCAGCCATATCTCACAAGGTGTTGTTAAGGAAACTATCTGGAAACTTATGTTGCTTTTGGTCAGATCTGATAGGTAATCTAGTTAAGTGTAAAATCGAGCTCTGAATTGAATCAGCCGCCTCACGTACGGGTAGGGGGCAACTACTAAAATTGGTCGAAAAACGTGATTTTTGGTCAAATTTGATTTGACAACGCCTGGGTCAAGGTCACTTCACCGCTCAACTCGAGTGGTCATATAGAATGTGTATATGTAATAGAGTGACAAGCAGGCAATTAAATGTCCTGGTCACGCTTGACTGCGCCAAGAGAAGCTTGGAAGCAAACGAAAAATGATCCTTCAACGCCCCATCAGTTTATAAAAAATAGGGTTGTGATGAATGTGGAGTGTTTTGTGACGATAGATGACAGATTGAAAACCTCTTAAAACCTTTAAAAATGTCATATACCGCCAGGGACCATTCCACTTTTACCACAGCCCTATTTTTGT
>JXSR01S028527.1:7265-24658 GCA_000969725.1 Ophiothrix spiculata
TGTAATATTATCATTAGACGCTGAAGCACCAAATATCACGTGCCCAACTAGCCAAAGCACCAGCACAGATTCTGGAGCAGCCTACGCAACAATTTCATATGACGTGCATGCTACTGATAACTCTGGCAATATTACTGGACCGACTTGCAACCACGAATCGGGGAGTCAATTTAAAATAGGTCAAACCAACGTCACTTGCGAAGCACGGGATCCCACTGGAAATTCAGCTAAATGCTTCTTTTCTGCCCATGTTGAAGGTACAATTGTATTTTTGATTAATAATCGTGACATTTTTACGATAATAATAATAAATGGAATGTTTACAAGTTTTGCCTTTTTAAACCATGGTTAGATTATAAACAAGAATAACTCAACTTTGCATCCCGTGAAGCTAGACTATAACAATGCAGAAATATTGAAAGTGAATGAGTTTTTGCGTTTTTGTCTGTTTCTGATTATTTTCTTTCCATCCTTTACCTTCTGCATATTCTTTACCCCCACCTCTATTTTCTTCTTCTTCTCAAATCATTAATGTAGATAGTATAAGAAATACACCTTTGTCACTCATATTTTTATGCTTATAATTATTAATAATAGGATTGTTAACATTTTCATTTGTGAATTGACTCTGCTATTGTTTGTATCTTATTATCATTATTCAGATACCGAAGGCCCAACTATCATATGCCCATTGATCATAAACACCACCACAGATTCGGGAGAACCTTACGCAACAGTATCGTATGAAGTGGATGCTACCGATAACTCTGGCAATAACCCTGATCTGACTTGTAGCGAAGAATCGGGTAGCCCATTCCAGATAGGTCAAATTAACGTCACTTGCAATGCACTGGATGAAGCTGGAAATTCAGCTGGGTGCTCGTTTACTATTGATGTTACAGGTAAGCATTAGATCACTAAAGATGGTTATTTTTTGAAAAATTATGTTTTAACCAATATTCTTTTCTTGTATGAATATGTAACATGGTATTATCATTTTTGAACATGGTGCAGCATTCTGTATATTTGGTAACAACGATTATTGATTTTGTTGAATGAGCTCAATCAAACTAAACATTACTTGCGAAATACGGGATTAAACTGGAATTCAGCAAATTCAGCACGTCATTAAGATTACATCTTTTAAGTATTTTCGGTTGTTTGTTGTCCTCACCATAACTTTTCCCTTCCACAAGAGCTTTTTCATACTCTCCAATGTGAAGATATTGAGATTCTGTAAGAATTTAGTATTTATTTGTTTATGTGTTTCTATTGTTTTGCCACCTTAAGTTGTTGTATACTACAAACGAGAATAACTCAACTCTACACCCCTTGAAACTAGACTATAAAATGCATAAATGTTGAACATGAATACTATACTTTATTAGTTTAATTTTACCTTTGTTCTGTATATTCTTTTCCCCACCTCTTTTTTCTTCTGTCTCTCAATCATTAATGTGCAAAGTATACGGATAATAGGATAAGTTGTATTCTATGATCCAAAATGTGTATTACACAAAGAACAATTTCATCCGTGTATTGACTCTGCTTTTTGTTTGTTTCTTATTTTCATTATTCAGATACAGAAGCCCCAACTTTAACATGCCCAATGACCCTAAACATCACCACAGATTCGGGAGAACCTTACGTATCATACAATGTGGATGTTACCGATAACTCTGGCATCACCCCTGGTCTGACTTGTAGCGAAGAATCAGATAGTCCATTTCCGATAGGTCAAACCAACGTCACATGCAAAGCAATGGACGAAGCGGGAAATGCAGCAGAATGCTCGTTTACTGTTGATGTTAAAGGTATACATTTAGAATTTAAACTAGGTAGCCATACCGTATACTATAAATTTCAAAAGTGTACCAAAAGTAACGAAGCAAATGCAATCAACGGAACTGAAATTTGAATTAAAAAAACCAAACCAAACCAAAAAAACAAAACAAAACAAAACAAAAACAAAAACCAGAACAGTTTGAATAATGTTATTTTATACGAAAATCAATCAAATAGATTTCTATGAATTAATCTCATTTTCAGCTTCATGGGAAACCTGGGGTAGTTGGAGTGCAGCAGAATGTTTTACCACATGTGGTACCATGCAAAAAATCAGGACTAGAGAATGTAGTTTGCCTGGTGATTATTCTGCCATGTGCGAGGGAGAATCTAGAGAGAACGGACCCTGTGATTCAACTACGTGTGTTGGTAAGAAAGATGTTTTTTTTCAATTACCCCCACCCTTCCAAACAAAATGCAATAGATAAATAAAATTGCCATGTTTGGACAACATATTTACTGCCACACAATGAGGAGCCCTTTTCTCGTATAAGCTCTCCATAAATTTAGCTTATATTGGCAAAAATGTGAAAATAATTTTGCTTTGTTGACCTTAATATTATAAGATGTTTTCATACGGCCTACCCGTTATATGAACGCCATGATACCAGTTGAAAAGCTGTTGTCCGCAATTCAAATTAAAAAAATAAAGTACCTATGAATTAAAAAGATGATATCAGATATTGTATCCGAAGTTTCAGTAATTTAGGCAGCCCAGTTATATTCTTGCAAATATTGCGACCGACCAAAGATAAAAAATGAACTGTTGGAAAAAATATATTCTCTATGCTGTAATATGCAGCAAAGCACTTTTTCTAATAAAAAATCTTAAGCGCTGCTGATTTTTCAAATATATTTTCATGTTGTGTAAACTGTATACTGTATTTGAATAAAGATCGAGTGATCCTCTCTTACTATTTTGATAATACAATGAATGCAAGTTACAGCAACATTTTTGTCATGATTACATCTGTCACTGTATACAGTTTTGTGGTCCTCCCTTGTACAAAATACCAATTATGGCCATATATGTATTTTATTTCTTTGTTAACAATTTACCCGGGGGAGGGGGGCACTCCCATATGTTGGCACGCGTCATGCTCCCTGTCGATAGACCCCCTTTTTTGCCCCGCTCTCACCTAATGACCCCCTATTCACTGAGCTATCACCCAATGACCCCCTATTATTTTGAAAGTTAACCTTTTTTATGGTGACTCTCATCCATTGCCCTGATTTTACGAGAACCTACACCGAATGACCCCCCTTTTTCGCTAAATTTGTCGATTTTTCCGAATTTTTTAACGAAAATTAGCCTTATTTTATTCAACTTAACACCGAATGACCCTGTTTTTTGCTCTTGCCAACAAATCGCTCGAAATGACTCAGTTTTTTGACCCTCTACACCGAATGACCCCATATTTTTCAATGTATTTCTCACCTTTTGCCCCTACATTTCGAAAGCCGGTAGGAGCAGGTACGTCACTTTCATGTTTGAGTGCCCCCCGGGCAATTTACTCACCTTTCTGTGTTGCACTTTGAGCATTTGCATTAACCCTCGTCCACCTAACCAATCTACTACCTCGTTTCCTAAGAGGGATGGTGGTTGCCATCATCAAACCTGTGTACTTGTAATTGACACGCTCCAACATGTTTTTATAAAGCAAAGTATAGGATAAAGTCTTCTTACTAAAGTCATGAAAATCTGTCAAGGCGTACTTAGTTATTTATAAGATACTTCAAGTCTAGAAATTTTGCCAAAATCTGATTTTGGGCAATGTTGGCACAATTTCAAAATATTGCTTTTAAAATTCTAAATATCGGATTTTCATAGGTTTTTTACTAATACAAACTGAGGTAAATATACAATTATTTTACGCTTCAAAGATAAAGATAATTTTCAAAAATGGTGTATTTTCTATAGGGTGTTGGTACCACTGGCGTGCCCAAATGGGAGCGGGGGGAGGGCACGTGCCCCCAGTCGGGGAAAAGTTCCATTCGGGTAAATCGGGGATCTGGACCAACTCCCACTCCCACGTTAGCAATACGAAACATGGTGGTGATGACTAAATATTTCGAATAAGAAGAGCAAAAAAAAATGCTGTTTGAGTTCCTATTAAACGCATACATGCACATTACCCTTTTATATGTAAACTTTAAAAAATCCAATGATAATGATAATAATGCAGAAATTAAAAACATCAGGACTGATTGATCATATTTCCCCATTATATTATCGGTTGCATATTCACGGTTCTATTTCACATTTGTAACTTTTCTTAGGTATTGTAGGTACAGCAAAAAGCTGTTAAATTCTTCACATTAAACAATTTACATAAAACAAGAAAAAGCACATCGATTTCGGTCTCTAATGATATTAAATGCAAATTCAGTGTTTTCCGTGCAGATCTATTTGGTGCGCTATTTATACTTAACGATTTTAAAAACAATATATGACGTATTGTTCAAATTGCCGTAAATAATAAAAAAAGGTATCAGTAAAAGATTTGTAAGTTTAAGCTAATTTAAATAGAAATTCACCATTTCTTTTCATATGTAATTAAACAAAATTAAAATAATTTAAGTTTTTCCTCTTCATAAAAATAGCTATCCCATAAAAACTTAAGTGCAAAGGTTAGTATTGGTCTCACACACAGTTTATGAGCAAGAATTCTCAAATGTAATTTTCTTGAAATTCATCTATCTTGAAACAGTATGTAGTGCAACTGACGACGCTCTCACATCCTATATCCATAAACATTAAACTTGAATTCTGTGATTTTTTACAGCTTATCCTCTCGGCATGGCAGACAATGTAATTCCCAATAACAAGATCACTTCTTCGTCTTCTCCATATGCAAACCGTCAACCTCATAAAGCAAGACTGCATCATGACAGCAGTGCTTGGTATCCTGCTCGTAAAGATTCCGCTCCCTGGATTCAAGTGAACTTTGATGTAACAGTCATGATCAAAGGAATCAAAACAGAGGGATTTGTCTATGGAAACTACCGCTTTTACGTTACACGGCTGAAGATACAAACAGGAGACACCGTGCAAAGTCTCCTGTTTGTCACAAATCCAAGTGGACGAGATGTAAGTTTACCATTCGTATCTACACCGCCCTTGAAGCTTCCCCCTTTACTTCCCTAGATGTGCTAATTTACCCAATATTTTTCATTTGACTAGTGACCCTTGCCCTGGGAATGCCCGGGACCCAGCGGGGACTTCGCTCGTTCAAGTCTTCACTGTATTGGCTGAATATCAACTGAACCAGTTATACCAGGATGAATATAGGAGGTGACACTTCGTTAATACCGTAGCTCCAATTATTTTTTCCAATTTCTGCGTCCTATGTGTTAAAGAGGGCAGTATGATATTGAAATTTGTATATATATTTGTATCGATGCTCTATATCTTTTTACAATTTATTTTTCAAGATCATTTTTATTCCATAAATATGTAGACATCAATTTAATTAAATTAAAAATTCCTTGCGAACATTACGGAAGGTCTCGAACACCCATCAATTTTTATTCTCTCGGACGAAATGACAACAGCGCTACCGATTGAGCCACTGAGGTAGATGCTATAGTGGTTGAATAATTGCCTTTATACGTACAAAATGCTACGACAATCTTTAATCATCCTTAACAGTTATAAATTGGAAATAATGAAAATGGGAAAGTTGTATAAAGGAGAGATGCAGACCTATCTATCATTTTTAATCACTTGCTTTGGTGTTATATACACAATTTCGTGAATTTTACGTTTAGAAATAGACCGACCGCTATGTTAACATTGGTTAAGAATTGATTTTGCGCACCGTTAAATATTCGGTAATACTGCCATCACTAACATCTGGACAATTTTTGATCATTTAACCGTGGCTCCAATTTGGAGCGAGGCACCCTTGTTTCTTAAGCAGGTTAATATATGACATTATAAACTAGCCCGAGTACAAACGAAACAACAATGACAAGGTAGCTCTGTGCATGGAGGAAGTATCCTGTAAATTCCATGAAATCAAAAAATTGCGTTTGTTGGCTAGAGGCAAAAATAGGTCTTAGCGCCCTCTATAATCAGTTGTCCATTGACTTCTTTGTTTAATGTCATTTTGCAAAAAGTAGTGTATCTTGAAAACGCAATTTGTCATGTTCTAAAATTTTGGAACAATTATCAAATGGTAAATGTCTATTACTCTATACATATTTCGTATTATGACACGGGCGAATAAAAATAAAATGTCCGCCAAAAACAAAGGTGTACGGTTCAACGATGGTTTCTTTGACCATCAGTTTTTCTCGCATGTCTGGAATGAAGTGTCAGGGGCCTGGTTTCAATTATGCTTTTTTGACAATTGCAGAATTAAGACTCGGCGATTTCGCTTTAGGCATCACAGTGATGGAACGGGTTACTCGCAATGTCACCTTCAAGGTATAGAAAAAACAATAAATGTGTCTACGAACTTTTATTGTGATGCTGAGAATTTTCTGTAAGATGTATGAAAAAATGCACTCGAAGCGTGCATCACAACCCAAAATATGTTTCATTTTGTGTATTTCAACCCAAAATTTGGCTCATTTATTTGTATTTATTTTTCAATATTCACAGAAAAAAACCCATCTGTTGCCAGCAATTGTTTTGATTATTATTATTATTATTTGACTTAATATTGACTCAGCGCTTTGTATCCTTTTGGTTAAAAGGCGCTTTACAAATGCCAGTGTATGTATGTATGTATGTATATTATATTATTATTAATATTTTTTTAAGCTTACCGATTTTTTTTCTGGGACTTCAATTTGTTTTTTTCTGTGAATGGCGCGGCCGCGTTACCGTGGATTACGAAGCCTTGGTCACCTTACAGTAATGAATTATCAAAATATCTGCGAAGAAATGTCCAAAATTGATTTCATGATGTTGCATTATAATTTGTTTTGTTTGAGATCTCAATATCACACCTCAGCCATAAATATGAGCCAATTATGCCCGAAAATCATGTTAATATGATTAATACAATCCCATCATTTATAGTTAATTCTGAATATAATGTCACACCCCCGGCTCAGAGTGATACTATTCATATTTCATAATGCGTAAAATGCATAATAATAGAGTCACTTTAAACTAGACTGTTTGAAGCAGAGGCTATACGCCGTGGAAGTAGTGACGTCATATTTATGATAATTATCCCAACACGTGCGATCAGGTTCCAAACAAACGTTGAGGCAATTCTTACCACACGTTAAGTCTATGTGGGACAATTTCAATTTAAGTTTCAGTAGTTTTGAATCTAAATGAAGCAAAAATAAGCATAGGCCATGGTAATGTGCTATAGAAAAGGGTCGAATCGAATCAAATGTATTGTGTGAAAAAGCGTTTTCGTGAAGGAATTTTACATTTAAACTCTGGTCACAGGTAAAGTACTTGAGTAATTGAGTATTAAAGAACTAAAACAAAGAAAAACAATGTCGACAATCAGACAAACTGTTTCAAAATGGGGGCAAACATTTTTTTGCCATGTCGCGTCAAAATTTTCACGCCAAAAATTTGAAAATTCACTTCCCAATGGAATTTTTAAATACAATTGGGTCATATTTGCAGTATGTAAGTACAAATTCATTCCTGAAATAAAATTTGAAAAAAATTGTTCGGTTACGATTTTATGGGCAAAAAAAATTGAAGAGCGCTCTCGAAAATGCTTATTTATGCTAATTAGCATGTGGGTCGATTTTAATTTTTTTGCCACCAAGTGAAGAGTATGGTAAAGTTAGACAAATGCATAGAAGGGCGATGACAAATTACTCGCGGCCGAAGTTTTCGACTACCACCCGTTTTTAAACCTGAGGAAGCGAACAAATGCTACCCATATGTAAACCAATTTGACGTAAACAGCCGTTAGACCGTTCAATAGATTTTTAGATCCATATGCACAAAACTGGACTAAAGTTACTCCCGGACTAAGTGCAATTTGAAATAATGAAAAATAACACATTTAAAAAAAGATCAAGTGATAATTTATGTTTTGGTTAAAGATTTATACTGATACTTTAATTTGATAGTTCATTGGTCTATTTTAGATCATAGAAATTAGTTTTAGAACAAAAATATGGTTTAGATTGGGACTAAGTTACTTATTTCCGAACTAAACCAATTTTTGTTCTTCTGGAAAAGTAAGGCAGTGTTCCAAAACAGAAAAATGATCAAATTATAGAAATTTCAACATAAATCTTAAAATATCAAAGATTCCAAGAAATGTGTTATTTTTTAAGGAATCAAAAGTTCAGTTAGTCCGGGACTTACTTTAGTTCAGATTTGTGCATACGAACCTTTAAGCCCAATTTGGGAACCGATAGGTAAACCAAAGGAAAAATTGGTCAACAAATGATTATTTTTGAAAAATGCAACAGTTGTGCAAACAATTTTTCAAATATCAGAGGGCCCTACACTGTTAGAACGTTGGACAAATAATTTACCCAACGTTGGTTCAACTATGAACAACCCAACTTCTTGGTAAATAATTACCAACGTTGCGTAAAATATTGGCTAATTACCTAACTGTTGGGTAAAAGTTTTTGCTAATTATCCAAATATTGGGTAAAATTTCACCAACAGTTGGTTAATATTATTTACCCAACAATTGGGTTGTTCATAGTTTAACCAACGCTACATAATTGCCCAACAGTGTAACAGTGTAGGGGGGGTGTCAGAAATGCAATAGTTCTTGGCCGCGCGTCCGTACACCCACGAAGTACCCCCCCCCTCCCAGGCTGTCAAATTTAGCATGAACAAGAAAAGCAAAAGTCATTAAACAAGTTTCTATTCCTGTTGTATTTTGGGCAACAATTCATAGAAAGTTACTTGACTACTTCAAGGAGGAACTTGGAGAACCCTGAAATCCAAGGATCTTTGTAATTTTTGTTCTTGCATTGGATAACGTAATATACATAACGTAATATACATTTTGTTGCATTTCTTTCATTTAGATTAAGATGGTCGCATATAATGCTGGTTATTTTGGCTAAACAAAGTCAGGGGATGAGCACCTATGACCTGATATACATAAAAATAGTCTTGGCTCCTACATTTTTTAAAATTTTCCGATAATGTAATGTGCATGCTTAAAACGAACACACTTTGGAATATAATTGTTTTTTAAATACAAACTTACGACTAAACATTTTTGATGTTATAATGATATAAGCCTTGCAGTTACTCAAAAAGTTGTATGATTACAGTTCACTGTGATCTTAAGAACTGAGTTCTATATGGATAACGTAATATAAACTGATTTCGCAGAAACCACCAACTGGTTTCTTGTGGCTTACCAAGAAGTACAACCTTCAAAAAAGTTAATTATCTGATATTGTTGATGCATTTCAAGAGATAAAAAAACACTTGTATGAACAAGACAATGGGGTTTTCAGATGTATCTATCACTAAAAATATTTTAGTGCTGAGAAATGGCATTTGTGCAAATTTTGGTGTTTTCTTGAAGCAAAATTACCAAGATAATGACAAACAAAGTAAAAAAAAATGTCCGCGTAGAGCTCACCAAGTACTAAACGAATATAAGCATGTTTACTTATTTCAAACAAAACACAGATCATTTAAGATCAAAGAAAGAAAACTGGCGTCATTTTCGTAAGAATGGCCGTTAAATGTTTAAAAACATTTTTAAATAGAAAGTCATTCACATTAACACTGCTTCAATTTAAGACTTAAAGAATAGTAATATCAAAACAAGATCGAAATTGAATTATACTAAACAAAGATTTATGACATTCAAACAAAATATATGTACTAAATCGCGTGAATAATTTTTCGATATTCCAAAATTGTCTATCTACTGAGGGACACACCCTCAGTAGATAGAAGTCTCTGTCTCTGAAGTGTCTTGCCCAGATTTTGATGGGTGAAAAGTGCTAACTTGAAGAAACATATACCAAAATATATGATGTACAAAATCATATGAATAGTGTTCCGAAATTCCAAAGTTTTCTAACTTCTCAGTGGGCACATACCCCCTCAGACACAACCCTACATATTTGTGTCTACTGTTTAATGCGAGTGTCTGACGTTATTTGCCTAGATTTTGATTGGAAAATATGCTAACTTGAAACCTCAGGTAATTTCAAACATTTTCTAAATTACTACTGAAGGGGTCAATTCATAGTCGGTCTCGAAATAAAATTGATGGGCGGCCATAGGTTTAGTTGATTTAAGACTTGATTCCACAAGCCGTTCTGATTACATATCAATTTTGGGTTCAGACACCATTATGGGTTTTGCACAACCTTTTCGTTGTAATAGACACCCTTATCAAATTTTAAACACCTTTGTCTTGTTGATACCCTTTTGACACATATGGCCGCCCATAGTTTGACGTCACGACAATGAAAGGTCATATCAGAGGTCACGGAACTGGCCCTATGGGTCTCAAAGAGTAAGAATCACTCAAGTCAAAAACAATTGTGCAGACTCCATTTTGCACTTTTTCTTTTTTCCCACAGACTAATTCTGTCTGGCACAGGGAAGTATGATTTCAAATTCGTTGGTGCGAACAAATTGAAAATACCATGAGGCATCTGTGTCAAGGTCCAGTCTTATCATCAGCCATTGTTAGCTCCACATGTCATTGTTTTCAAGTTATAGCATAAAACGCAATGAAATTGTATTCAATATATTTTATGTTCCTCCTTCTTTCCTCGACAGGAATTTGCAGCCAATACTTTATATTTTATGTTCCTCCTTCTTTCCTCGACAGGAATTTGCAGCCAATACTGACAGCACATCTGTCGTCACCATCATGTTACCACAGCCTCGATGTGCCAGATATCTACGCATCCATCCCAAAGGGGGAACTCATTATTGGGCGCTTCGTTTTGAGGTTCTTGGTTTCAGGCAATGTGAGTAGAACGCGACACCAACATGGATTTTATTCTGAAGGATTCATATGTGTTCAAATACCCTGTTTAAATGAATCTTATCCTCTGTTGCAGTACGCAGATTAACATTGGTCTCGGTAAAATTTACACCAACAGTAGTGAACATTCAGTTTTAATACATTATCAAACCAGCAACCTACTTCGCACAGCGATATTCAAACAGCCAATATACCTGTCGGCAAACCTTGCAATAATTTCTAGGTCTGGTGCTTATCCGGAGTTTGTCGAGCATTCACGGCGACATCCGATGAGTTTGTGGCCTTCCGATTGTTTCCTTGAGTAAAACGAACACTTCGTATTTATTCATACATCTTGATCACAGTTTACTAAACAGAAATATTTTTCAAATAATGACAATCGACCGAAATTTGAGTGAATTCTGACTCTTTGAAACATGGGTTTTTGTCGAATGATTATTTTTTATGAAAAATGAAATCACGTTTTTGAACTGAAATAGTATTTTTTTGCTAGTTTTGTGGCACAATCTGCTAGTTTTCTAGTGTGGACTATACTTTAACAAACACGTTTGGAGCTATGGCAAATGCCAACTCATCTCTGGCTTTACCAACTTTGCTCGAATATAACGGGACTTTCAACGCCTTTTTCGGAATTTCAAGTAACTGCAGAGCATCACCGTTATGCGCCGGGGCAACTCCCATAATGCAGTTCAATTTAGCATGCAATTTAGCATCTTTCCCATACAGTGCTAATTTGACGTCGCTTAACATTCAATTAGTTTATTCATGTCCACTAAGCTGTTACTGTGTATTTATGGGAAGCTATAAATCATCCTCTGGATTACTACAAGAATGAATTTGTGAGTGGACGAGTAATTACTATACAAACTTATTGTAGTAAATCAGACCCGTGAAATCGGACGCATGTTTTATTTTGTTCGGGAGGGGCAGTCATATTTGAAATGGATGCAGGTGTAAGGATCGAGCTCCGATAGGCTGGGGCATGCAATGAGTGCACATGCTCAAACAATGAAGGGTCATTGGGCAAGAGCTTGATTATAATTGGCATTCGTTGAGAGAAAAATACAAATATATGAGGTCTTAATGGTCATAAACCGAGGGATCATTGTGAGAGAGCACGATTTTTGGTATTCGGTGAGTGCAATTTGGCATCACTCTGTGAGAGAAAAATATAAAGATTTACGGGGTCTTTGGATGAGAGCACATGCAATTATAAAATAATGGGTCTTTGGGTGTCAGCGATTCTGAAAGGGTCGGAGGGTTATGCCTTACATATGCGTCACCTCCAAAATGGGACTTACCCTCCCCCCGAGCGACTTGCCAAGCGCTAACCGAGGGACGCGATACCAAGGTTGAGCTATACCGTTGGTTTTGATTGTTGTTTGCTCCAGTAAGCAGAAGAGTATTTTGGTACGTCGGCAATAGGCAAATATCGCTGTGCTTCGGTAGACATGATCATTAGCTAAAATATTGCATCCCGGAAGCAACCAGAAGGATTGTAATCCAAAAATCAATCTCGACAAAATACGACATTGACATGTATTTTCACCAACCTCTATGGCTCAAGTGTCATAAAGCTTGCTGCGTTTACGACTCGTTTGAAATGGATAGTCACAATTGTATACAATAAAAAGCAACTTATCGCGGAACCAAAATTATTGACCCGGGAAATTTCATTTTGAAAGCGTGTTGCATTGATTCCGTTTTTAGCATATTTGGGTGTAATTCTGACATGAGTACAAGATATTGAAACTGTTATTTTATATCAATCGGTACTAGACAACAGTAAAATTGTACCGTGTCGGCGTGTTGGGCTGCAGCGCTAATAATTCAGAAATTCCGTTGGCAAAATTGAGACGTCCAAAATTATCTTGGGTGTATACATCGCGTGTAGTAGAAGCAGAAATGTGCACATCACAAACGGGATTTACATGGAACAATATATATTTCTTCAAAGTGATGTAAGTAAAATGTAATAAAAAACATTTTTCATTATTTCAACCATGGTTTGAGATTTGGAATCAGCATGAAGTGCATGAAAAGCACATGAAACTAATAAATTTTATACTTTAAATCCTCAAATGGTTCATTTACGGTCTTAAAAACTGCGTTAAATGTGACGGCAAATGTATATATGGTTAATAGAGGAAGATGAGAAATGTTTTTAAAGACAATTATAAAGTTTTGTAAAACGGTAAAACGTGAGGTGATCTTTGATGCAATTTTAAGCGACGGAAAATATCAGTGCATAGAAACACGCAATTGCTCCGACATTCAATTTCCTCTCAACCATTTATTGCCATTGTAAATCTTGAAAAACATATGAAATTCCACTATTACTCCTTGAAATCCAACCTAATAAAATTTGAGCGAAATCGGATGATGGAAAATGGTTGAAATGTTGCCATATATGACAAAGTAGCGTTAACCAGTTTGAGGTAACCTATTGACGTCATTTGAGGTTGATTGTGGACGTATAAGCACTAGTAAATATGTATATATAAACTAGAGCCTCTATTCCTAATGTACACCAAAAATTATGATGATCAGATATGTGTAAGTGGTTCAAAACTTGTAAACATGACGTTTCGCTCTATCGCTCATCTAAAGGGACTGAAAGCACGTCCGCTTACCTGTTTCTGTGTCGTTTTTATCCATAGATCATGTTGTGTAGATACCGCAGTCAGTCACTTGACCAACAACAGTTTTCTGTGATCGTTTTGACTTGAAAATGACCATGTTACGAAGGTTCATTTAGGATATTTGTATATTACTTGTTCAAATATGGCTTAAATCAAGTGTTCTATTTGAATTATTGTACGCTGGTGTAATCATTTAAATGGTTTTGTTACAAAATAATTCAAATGTTTCGAGTGAACGATGAGGGAAAAAAGACAATTTTTAAATTGTCTTTTTTCACTTAAAAGTGGTCACAATAGGACGATATTGATATAGAAAATAATTTCTATACATGATGTATGTCTGTTATTATTGTTTAGATTGTCGATGTTATTTATGGATAAGATTAATGATCAAAAGATTAATGATCAAAATCAATTTCACAAAGTTTGTCTTTACATAATTATTTCATCTTCATTTTCAATAAAATTAGCGAATAAGATATTTTGTTAAGTTCTCTAACCATTGATAATTGTATTTATAATCATGAACCCAATATGATTCATGTAATTGATTTTTCAGTTCATGTAACATATTCAATGTTTTTTAACTGAACTTGTTTGTAACAAAACTCTGATGAGGTTGTTAAGTTATAAATTCTTATTGGTCATTCTTTTTAATGTGGGCACCCATAAATGGTGGATTTGTTACATGGAGAGTGATTTATGCATCAATTTTTGTCATATCATTTCAACGATCAAATGAAATGTCATAATTTTGGTATGATTTTAAAGACAATTTATTTGACTTTCAAGAAATTCAGAATAGAACCCAAATGAAGTGATTAATTAAGCTTAATGACCCGTTAAAGCTACTTAGCCAGGGTGGAGTTGGGTGAGGTTGAGTTGGGTGAGGTTGAGGCATCATGAAAATTGTGCATGAATTGTTCTGTCATATCTCCTTAAAAATCCATTGAAATGTCTCAAATCTCATATGATTGTAAAGGCTAGTTATTGTTTATCAAAAATCAAGTTTGAATTAACACGAATAAAATTGATTATTAACGCTATTAACAAGTATAAGTCAATAAGATAATTTAGCCAGACATGAAAACAGGCATAAATGTGGTTGGTGTGGATGAGATACGTACATTGTGCATCAAATGTTGTCACAACTGTTCAATAATCGTATGAAATGTCATAAATTTGGTATGATTTTGATGATAATGTATTAGCCTATAAAATCAATTGAAAATATTAGCCAAAAAAAGGTATTGATTAACTCTAATCAACCATTACCAAGAAGGAGTTAGGTATGCATGAAGTGAATGAGATGAAACGCAAATGGGCCTCACCTAAAAAAGGATGACCTATTCATAGATAATCATAATGATTGATGTATATGTATTATGTATTTTTCTATTAATAACCTTTACTAATTTGGGTTATCCTTTATTATTATTATTGTTACTGATTAATTGTTCTACATTTTGTTGAAATAATTATTACAAATATAAAAAAGAAAAATGCTTATCTTTTGCAAAAGTCTGTTTTGGTTAATATAAATGCCATGTTATTTAGTGATGTTACTTAAAATAAGAAATGGTTTTAATGATCAATGATGATTAAAATTTAACGAACAGTTTGGTGCATTTATGATCAGTACAAAGACAATTAACAAACAATTGACCACCAAGGCCTAATTACCAATGTAAATTCTAAATTTAAGATCAAACTGAAATACAGAATTGTTATATAAACTTGTTAACAATGTAACAATGTATCATTTTTTATTCATTGATCTTCATGATAAAAATTATGCTATATTTATTTCAACATATGTATATATAATTGTGCAATATTTTAGTATTAGAAGAAGTTTAAAACTTTGCAACAACGCGTACCTTTTGATCCAAATAATGTCAATAATACCATCACCGCCATCAGTGGTCTAATTCTGAGTTCTGAGTGATTCACTTTGGATCAAATGTAAGTGTTGTTGCAAAGTTTTAAACTTCTAATGATTTCTACCAACATGTGTAAGAAAAATTAATTGGCAATACTTTTATTATTACATTATTAAGATATTATGTTTGCTGTGTGTTGTACATAGTTATATTCTTGATGAAAATAAATCTATGTAATTATCAATTTAAAATGTGTAATAAAAAATATGAAACAGTTTGATAGTTCATAATCTATGTAAAATTTGTACATGTGTATTTCAAAACGGTTTCAAATTTATATGTTTATTAATTAATTAATTAAGATTAATTAATTAATTGATTAATTGATAAATACATTTATTAATGTACTTATTATTAGCTTTTTGATTGAAAATATTGTTGTATATAAATGTAAAAAAAATTATATTTGTGTATTTATTGTTACAAATGTTAAACAATGAAAACAATGTGGGTCCAATTAGAACAACACTCTAAAAGACTTTTATTCTAACAGAAAGATTCCATCTTAAAGTATTCAATTTGACAAAATTCATATAAAGTTGTAAATAGCTTTCAAAAAGAAAAAAAAATAACCATCATATCACTTAATCCTACTTTAACTTTATAAAATGGATATAAAACGAAAGATAACAAAACTATTGTTATCGTCCCTTATTATCTATTTTTCATATTTGGGTGACCTACTATTGTGTTTCTGTTAAAAAAGTCTCACTCCTCACCCATCCAGCTCTAGAGAGTGTTGTTAATTTGTGCACTTATTATGTGTAGTTTTTGCAAATAATATTCTTATTAATTAAGTGGTAGCATATAGTATGTGATGGCTCACCATGAAATGGGGTACTTTGCAGATGATATCATTTTTGATTTTTTCATTTCATCTATTGCAGCATTTTCTAAGGTTTAAAATGACACATTGCTTGTTAAAATTGATCAAGGCGATCAAATTTTACAATAGAAAATCTGCTGGAAATTCTTATGATTTTCTTTACTTTTTGCTCCCTGTTTCACCAAGGGGTGAGTCATCACATATAGTTAGTATTCAATGAGTGACAGGTGCACTACAGGTTTTAGAAAAATAGCCATATGACAAGAAAGTGTTAAAAGAGATGAGTTTTAACTTTCTAACTTAGATTGTTGAAATATGATGGTTTTTTTTTCAAATCAAGGTGTGTTGGTGTTACTCTACTTCAACATACATGTATGAGAGAATTGTCATCGCAGGTCAAAAGTATAATGAGTTTATACGTAGTGAAAGCATATAGAATTATTATGTATGTTAGCCACATGTTGTTTTATCATGACAATAAAGTTTACTTTCCTGAAAAGCATCTCAATATAATACAAGATGTACATGATTAATGATAGTATGCTGCATGACACAATAACATGATTAAATTCATTTCTTTAATGTATGTAGTAAACAAAATCTGATTTGCTTACTACATTAAAAAAAAAACACACAAAAACAATATCGAATAAAGATAACCACCGAAGAGTTATCGTAGTTTTTCACTCAGGATTTGTATCAAATTGTTGGAGAAGACTAATAATAAGTTTTGTTGAATGAAACATTCAGTTTGAATGGGGTAAGAAAATAAACATGATAAAGTGTAGTCTATCTGTACAATATCTTAATGATAAACTAATATTTGATGTAAAAAACAACAGTTACTCAAGTGCACTAACCACAATAAGTTATTTATAAAAATCATTTATTATGCACTGTAGTGTGTTTAGTGAGAGCAAAATTAATCAAACTACTTAGTCGTGTATGGATTGAGCACAACATTCTGTAATTAACCATACAGCTGGATGAAAAATTAGTATCTGTGATAATTGTAACCAAAGGAGTTGGATTTTTTGAAAGGAAAAGCGAATGAAGGTATGGATCAAAAAGTTGTCATGTTTTGAATCCCCGATCAATCAAAACAAACAACACCAAAAATCACTAGACCTCCTGTTCTCAATGAGAAGTTCTATCAATCAATCAATCAATTTTATTTGTTTCCATCTCACCTCACAAACAATGTTAACAACAA
>JXSR01S028529.1:8235-18456 GCA_000969725.1 Ophiothrix spiculata
TGATGGTGATGGGTTGTGTGAAACCTATCATAGCAGGTACATGATAGTAATTATGCTGTTTTTTAAAGATCTGTCTTTGCTAGCTAGTATATATGCAGACTTTTTGAGTATTTTTAAAACATAATAGCCTAGCTAGAATAGCTTGGTGTGCAGCCTGGTGTGTATATTGCACAAACCTAACAGTGCCTCCTCAGGAAGTAAAGAGTTATGACTCTTAGATCTTCTCAAAAATAAATTGCTCGGGCCTTGGAGCAAGGCTACTAGAAAAGAAGCAAGTTTTTTGACACATCAGAATCATGATTGCACCTTTAATTTAATTCATCTGTAGGCATGTAGAAATAATGGGTAGGAACTTATGACGTGGAGTTTATAGTCAATCACTTGACAACCCGTAATTAAAATTGTCAGCAATATTGACACACCTACTTTTTCCAAGTAAATCAAATGCAGTGGTGTATTCCAGATTAAAGGGATGTTGGGGATATGGCATTAAACCCAATAAATCTTGAATTATGCTGCAAGCAGCCAATTAATGCACATAAACCAGTATGACCTTACGGAAAAGTAAATTAATCCGTAGTGTTTAAATCATAACATCCTACCCCAGAGGTGGTTTTCAGGATATCCCACAATGCATTATTCTGATACACTTATTTATAATAGGCAATCATGGTTTTCTGGACAAGGGGCTATTAGGAATTTGAGAATTCCATTGAATAGTAATAAATCATTCATATCTTTCTAGGGATGTGTTTCTTTTCACAATAGCCCAGTGTTTAACCACAAACCTCAGAAACTTGTACATAAGTATAGGAGTTGAAATGGATTTGCAGGTATATTGTACAATGTTGCATTGCATCGTGGGATATTGTGAAAACCTCCTCTGATCCTACCCAATCTTCAAATGAACTTCTGTTCAAGATTTGTCCCTGTGGTAGCAACAAAATTAGCAAAAAATATTAATACGCAGTGATTTGGTCTTAGCGGGGCAATTCATGATCCACTTTTCATCTTCAAGGTCACCTCTATCAAATGTGAGGTTTTTAGTTAGAAAAAATCCTTGACTGGTGTTTGTTACAACCCCCAAACCATTCTTTCAAATGTGCTTGCATTTTTTAGATAAGTGAGAAAATATATCATTTTCTAATATGGGGTTCCGATGGGAATTTTAAAAAGTACCAAAGCTTGTTACTTGAAAACAAATAGTCAATATCAACTGAAATTTTCAGCATGCACTTATGTTGTACTCTCCTTTTATTTTGCTAGAAAAAAGGGAGGTTTTTGTCACATCAGAATCATGAATTGCACCTGAAATCAACCTAATCAATCATTACTAGTCTCTTACACCATACAAAACCACCAGCTCATAATGTTGTAGAATACAAATCTCAGAAAGTGGGTTCTCTTGTCTAGCTAGTTAATTTTTCTCTGTCATGGAACACACATTGCGTACTCTTATGGGTCATCATCAACATAGCCGACCAGAAGTTATTCTTTCCCTAGCATTCATAATTGGAGATCTGAGCTTTCAATACTCTATACTCTATAAATCTTGGAAGTATGCAACAAGCAATCAGACTCTATGAGATCCATAGCACATCACTTGCATTCTACAACATTGTGTACTGGTGGTTTTGTATTGTGTAAGAGACTAGTAATGATTGATTAGGATTGATTTAGACCAAATTACTGCGTCTTAATATTTTTCATGTGAATCGTTTAAGATTTGGGTATTATTTTTGGCTAATTTTGTTGCTACCACATGGACAAACATTAACATAAGTTCATTTGAAGATTCAGCAAGATTTGGAACATGTTTATGATTAGTTCATGTGCGTTAATTGGCTGCTTGTTACATACAGGTTTACAAAGTATAGTGAGTGTCATCTTCCGAGCTAACTAAAAATGTAGAATGCCGCACCTTATATAAATGATCATGCCAAACAATAAGAAAACATGATTCCTGCAGTTGACAAGGTGCCTGCTACAATGTTCAAGGTGAGCAACATCCAATTGTACTCAAAGTCCATAAGAGTAACGAAGGTACGATTTGAAACTATTTGGTAGGTCAGTATACATAAGCACAATTTATTCTTCCCCTAGTAGCATCCATATTGGACAGCTGAGCTTTCGATACTCTAGTGAGTGTCAAGATTATGCAAACTCTGATATCCTCAAATGACTGCATGACCTCGTCTACAGAGGAGATGTTACATAGTCCATTTTGAAAATGTCAAATGCCTTAAATGGTAGCCAGGTCTGGCTTACTTAGCTCCTATCACCTTTTTGCACCTTTCCCTTTAAAAGGTCTTTTACTTTTCCCACTTTTCAAATTTCCCTCCAGCTTTCCCAGTAGTTTTCCCTTGGGCCGATGATTCTCCTCTTTTCTCATGCAGAAATTCCCACAGCAGTTTAGCGTTGCCAGGGTGCTCAAGGATTTCTGCTAACTGTTCTTGTGATGTTGTGCTCAGAGCAGCCATATCTGGGATAGTCTTCATGATCTTCCTGTGTTTACAAAAAATATCATAAGAAAGAAATATGATGATAAATAAAAGTACATACAGAGTTACACCTTGTCTACCCAGCGGGGATGAGGGGGGGGGGGGGGCAACCCTCGATTTTTTCCTTGTTGCATAAAAACACAAACTGACCAAAAGCATTTCAGTATTCTCTTTTTTACGTCCTTTGCGGTCATTTTGATGAAAAGAAATTGCGGATTCCACTTAAGGTAGGAGTAGGGTAGTTACCTGCCCTACATAGAAGTAATAACTTTTCTGTATAATGTTGAGACTAATGATTTCCTCTAACTTAATTTGAGTTGGGATGTTTGATATGTCACTAATAAAAATACCAATTTTCAAGAAAAGGAAACCTATCCTTTTATCAAATTTTCAAAATTTTGGGTTAAATTTATACAAAAATAGTAACTCTTTGTAAAAATCACACATTTTCAGAGGGTTTTTTTTGCGAAAAAATGCCAAAATTTGCACCATTTGCAGGAAAACTTCCAATATTTGGGGTAAGTGATGTCATGTATTTTAATTTGTTAGAATTCGGGCAGGGAAATTTGTTGTCGGGCGGGTAACTTTAGAAAGTTACCTCCTTGACTGGCTAGTACAAAAAATACCAATGTCCAGCCCTTATTTAAAATGCCTCTGAACTACACACCACAACTTGTCATGTGAGTGCAAGAAAGTCGTATCTGCAATGGCTGCCCTAAGTTTTATTTATTTTATGCCTTATCACAAGAATGTGAAAAACCCCTGAAAATTTACATGCCTTATGTCAGTGGTTCTTGAAATGGTTCTTCAGGTGACGGTGTCACCTGAAGAACCATTTCAAGAACCACTGACCCAAGACTGGAGAATATAAAGTGTGCAAACCAAATTTTTGACAAATGGCAGCTATTGCAGATACGACTAACTTTCTTGCACTCACATGACAAACAAATCCCTATACCCAAGCACCTTTATGTTCCCCAATTTTGTTGTTTTTTCAACACCTTGCTTACTCAAAACTTTACTATGCATTTGTCTCACTACTAGGCCATGAGGTCTACCCACATATACCAACCCTATATACCATATACCAGTTTGTCTCATCTCGTAGACACATAATTAGGCCTTATAAAAATTGTTTGATTGGTGTAACTTGATTGACCCATATGTTTTAGCCAAATAAACCAAAATTAGAGTCACAAAAAGCAGACGAATTTAGTGAACTTGTTTACTTTTTAAAATGAAATAAGTGCCCAAACTATAATTGTTCATTAATTTAATTTAAGTCAATTAAAAGGGACTGGCCTAGATCCTGTCCGCTGATTTTCTGACTATATAATTTTTTCACATGTATCGATAGTACATGATTATACCAACATATCCTACCAGTAGTTTCCTCTGAATTTGTGTAACAGAGAAGAAAAATGAAATTAAACCAGCTGTATTTTTTGTCGCCGGCGACAAAAAATGGTTGAAAAGGTGTTTCTAGTTACAAATCTTAACAAAAATCTTGTTTCTACACCTGTGATGGGTAAACAAAATTATTTTTAATAAAATTGTTTCTCTTTTGATATGAATTAACTTATCTCTAAGAGCTTCATTTGATCTTTTGTCTGGTAAATCCAGACTGAGGTTCAAATTTAGGATTTAATAAAACACTGGATAGTCACACCACTATCACAGATAGATATATTGCAAATCAATTTGCTGTCAATTTGAGCCATTTTTGTCCTTTTTTTGATTTTACTACACTTTTAAGCTTTATTTAAAGCATTTCCATAAGTTTTTAATTCTAAGTGGAATCTAGGCTAGTCCCTTTAAAATGCCTCTGAACACCACAACAAATCCCTATACCCAAGCACCTTTATGTTCCCCAATTTTGTTGTTTTTTCAACACCTTACTCAAAACTTTACTATGCATTTGTCTCACTACTAGGCCATGAGGTCTACCCACATATACCAACCCTATATACCAATATACCAGTTTGTCTCATTATGTAGACACAAACACATTAGGTCTTATAAAAATTGTTTGATTGGTGTAATTTGATTGACCAACATTTTCATTTTCTAGCCAAATAAACAAAAATTAGAGTCACAAAAAGCAGACGAATTTAGTGAATTTGTTTACTTTTTAAAATGAAATAAGTGCCCAAAAGTTCTATAATTGTTCATCAATTTAATTGGTAAATGCTTACTCAAAGTCCTGAGCGTAGATTCGGATAAAAATTCACTACAAAAGCATGAAAGCAGTGAGTGTTAGTTTAGTGAGTGTCCTTCGTTGAAATGAAAAATAACATACTTACCTACCCTAATTCTTTTCTATGTTATGGCAATCAAACAATTTTTCAAGCCTTAACCTAAGCATTATGGTTTAGCGCGATCACACAAAAGCACCAAATTTATACTTTTTATGGTTCATTCATCAAGAATTTTCAAGATTTTTTCTCAAAACACTCTTCTTCAATGTCAATTCACCAATAAACATTGAAGAATTGATCTTAAATTCATTATTTTATCAATGTAGGCTAAAACATATAGGAGTCAAAAACCTTGTGTTGTGTAAGACTCGGAACATTAGATTTTGGTCTTTTCTTTGAATCATATTGACTAAAATATATAGATTGCATGGCATAATGTTTCGTTTGACCAACAGGGTTAACAGGAGATTGAGCATATTTGCACTTTATGACCTGATTTTTCATGCATTGTTGCGCTTAAAAATAACTGGCTGCGCTTTTTGCCATTTTAAATCGTGCTTTCCTAAACCCCATTTGTAGTGTTTGGTAATATAACGAAAGTCACTTGACGACTTCAGTACACTTGTATTACGCTTTGCATGATGGGACGTTACCATGGGAAAATAAACCCAATATGGCGTAGAAGCACAACAAGCAATTTACCGTGTGTACTCTTGATCAAATTCAGAATTAGGATTCACTAATTTATTTGGGTATTAAGAGGATCCGAAACTATTCACACCACAAACTTCACCCCAATCTTACCATGCATTCTTTCTTCTCACCAAAACAAGATATCATGAGATTTAACCACATATGTCAAACGATCAAACACGTTCCTAAAACTTCACCTCTTCACTTACCATGCATTCTTTTGACTAATCCCCGGCATTTTCAGTAGCATATCATGAGGTCCATGGTTATATTTATCGGCAGCTGATGGCTCCGCTGTAGATGCACCCTCGTCCACTGTAATAGCCGCGGCTTTTGCACCATCAGGTTGCTCTCGATTCAGCTGCAAAGAAACAAATTAAATATTTTCTTGTCAAGATTTGAATACCAAGCAACAAATAATAGACTGTTACGCAATGCATGATCCAAAATTCATCATGTGAGTGCAAGAAAGTCATATCTGCAATAGCTACTGTATGTCTTTAATTTGGATTGCACACTGTATAATCTCCAGTATTGGGTCAGTGGCTCTTGAAATGGTTCTTCAGGTGACATTGTCACCTGAAGAACCATTTCAAGAGCTTGTCACCTGAAGAACCATTTCAAGAGCCACTGACATATGGCAGAGAAATTTTGAGGGAATTTTCACATTCTAGTGACTGCTTGTCAAATAAATATAACTTAAGGCAGCCATTGCAGATACGACTTTCTTGCACTCATATGACAAAATGTTTTTATATTCAGCATCCTTTGATACCCTGGGATAGGTAAATATCAACAAATTACCTCAATAATCAATCAACAACAAAAGCACTGATTTATTGTAATATCCGATCTATTTGGAAACAAATAATCGAAAGCTAGTCTCGACGTAATCAAAAATGGCATGTGCACTTGGTTTTCACATGCAAACCATGCCTACTATTTCAGATGCATTTACTAAGTCACAGATCATCACATGAATGCCAGAAGTTGGAAGTGAACAGTTACCACTTTTCATTAATTTGCATTATAATAATTCAATACTGAGGTATACTTCGTCATTTTTCCTAAATATCAACTACATGGACCAAAATGAAGAAAGACTTTGTTTAAGTCTTGAAGAAATTAATCGACCGGATAAACAAGGAAAATAATTTTCCAACAAGGAAACTATTCTCCATGACAAAAATTCTGAATGCAAATTTTAGTTTTTAGGAAAATGTGCAGTCAATAAATGCTATCTTTAACATGTGAATTGGATTACCTCTCTCAAGGGTAGATAAGTTTCATCATGAAATGATCAAACCAATATGTGAAGAAATACAACAACAATTTGAAAATGTAGTGATTTGAAAAAAAAAATTGTTCACGATTTTATTAAACATATTTCACAATAACATAATTTACATCATTATGATTTTTTAAGTCTATGAACAATTTAAAATGAAAAATGAGTACAAAAATGATGTATATTTCACCCTTTACACACTACATAATATTCAATTCGGAGTCATGAAGAATCACACAAAGCCCCACTGATATGAAAGAAATATTCTCAGGTTTCTTGATTTTACAGCAAAGGTGTGGCATAAATGTTACATTTAGCAGGTAATGCAATTAAAAGCAAATTTCTTGCAATCACATGCTAAGATGTCCACTCTGAAAAATCTCATGTTACAATAATTTCCCCTCTATGATCTTACACAATGGTTAAAAAGAGAAAATCAATGTCTCATTTTATCTTCCTAAGTTTGAACATTCAGATGAATATGTAATTATTTCATTTGGTACGATACTCACCTTGAGTTCTTCAAACAACTCTGCTGTAGCATGAGGACTCGGACACCATAACACTCTCATACGAGGAAAGTGCAACATTAGGCTAGAGATACTCACCTTGAGTTCTTCAAACAGTTCTGCCGTAGCATGAGGACTTGACACCATAACACTCTCATACGAGGAATGTGCAACATTAGGCTAGAGATACTCACCTTGAGCTCTTCAAACAACTCTGCCGTAGCATGAGGACTCGGACACCATAACACTCTCATACGTGGAAAGTGCAGCGTTAACAACGTTAACTTTGATGACAGGTTTTGATATGAGATTTCACTGGACAGTGTTGATTTGGTCTGAAAAAGATCAATAAGAAAAGCAAACATTTATACAGACTGAAACACCAACACCATTGTACACACTGGAACTTAAGCATTAACAGTGTCAACTTTGACCACAAGTTTGGGATCAACTTACCTTAAACACATAGGCCCGTATTCTAGAAAGTTGTTTAATCGAGGCGTCACTAGACTTCCTCACTGGAGTGACAACTTCTCAGTGACTATATTTGGTGAAGCATGGATAATCAGATCATCTAGGTCAAATATTTTTACAGGTCTAGATTCAATTCTTATTCAAGTCCATATAAAAGTATATATATTTTCCATTGAGTTACAAGGATCAAATTATACCACATTTCAAGGTGGGAATTTCTAAACAGAACTTCTCATTGAGAACAGGAATTCTAGTGATGCCAGGCCTAAACCACAGTTTCTAAACCACGGTTAACTGAATATCTGCTGTCCAGGTATGATATAGAGTTGGCCCATATTCACATCTACATGCTTCCCAGCATTTTAAGAAAACGAAATTCCCGGATTTTTCCCTGATTGTCTTAAAATTCCATGATAATTTTTTTACCGGAAAAATACAAAAACAAGGTTAATTTTGTATCAAGGAGTACAAAGACCTGATTTTGAGGCATTTTTATCAATTTCCCTTACTTTTTTTCTGACTGGAAAAAAGTAAAATAATTATCCCTGATTTCCCTGATGGGTTGGGAACTAGAGTAGAGATCACTAATTTTTGGATGTTCACATATGATTTAAAATCTCTATCCACACCAAACTACCATACACTGAAAGCACACAGAAATCAATTGGTGATACTTTTTGACTTTTTAAATAAACCCAAAAATTGGTTAAGGAGTTCTGCGGCATGTTAATCAAAATAGATCTAGAATAAACAAATTCATTGTTGAGAAATATTTTGTCATCATTGAAATATAGGAAAATTTAAGCTGCAATTAAAGTGTGCATATATGTGCCAATTTCCTTGCTCACATTCATCAATTTGAACAACAGTGAGATTGGCCTGTGATTAGTGACAAAGGGATTCCTAGACCTTCGTTCAAATCCTCTCAACAAAGCAATGATGTGTGTAATTATGCATTTGTACATGTGCTAGCTTCAAACTTAAAAACTATCCTAGGCCAAAAAAAATGCCCTTTTCCCACCAACCCTAAATCTGGCAAAAATCGGCTTTGGATTTTTTACCATTTTTTTTTTCTATTAAACTTACCGTTTCTAGGACAGAAATTCACAATAAATGTGTTAAGGGCCCTGTCAACCCTTTTTCAGAAATGTTTTTTGCTCTGTAACTCAGCAACGGGTAATTAAATTCAAGTAAAAGTATACATTTCTAGAAGCTGATTTTTATACTGAACATGATGGTCAGGTTATTTTTGGACCACAATGTGTAATTTTGGACCTAAGGTCCAAAATTCGTGTTTATGCCCAAAATTTTACGGGAAAGCTAACTAAATTTTGGATTTGTAAAATTTTGAACCAATTTACTTTTCAGAATCTAGAAAACAATATCTAGGACCGCATTTCTCAAATTTTTGATTTTCTATTTTTTGAAATATTGCCAAAAATAGGTCAAAAAATGTCATGTTTTGCCAACAATGGTGTCAGGAGTGGGATTTTTTGACATCCAAAAATTTTGGCCCAAAAACACAATAATTATATCTTTTTTTGGGACTTTAGGGGCAAAGTTTCACATTTTGGTCCAAAAATGACTCGACCATTATGTTCAGCATGCAAATCCTCTTCTAGAAATGTATACTTTATTTGAATTTAATTATCTGTTACTGAGTTACAGTGCAAAAACCAATTCTGAAAGCAAAGGGTTGACAGGGCCCTTAATTAACAAATCTTTGGTGTCATGTCAGAAATTATTGAAAAAATATCTTGCTACGGTATATGTCATTATGACTACAACATGCATTGCTTTTAAAGATTTTAAAGGTCAAAATCTCTTTCATGAAAAGTAAAAAAAAAAATCCTAATCAACCAACCCGACTTTATTTTTTTTTCCCCAAAGGACAACACAACATTTTTATTTCTTTGACTAGTTTAATTACCTGCAATGCAAATGATTTGCTTGGATCAAACTCAATCAGTAACACTGGTCGCTTGTAGTACCTGGTCATTGCACGCATCTGATTGTAGAGTCTGCCGCTATTCAGGGAACCAATCAGATCACTGATACTTTTACGTTCCACACAAATATCGGGGGTCAAGATGTAATCACCAACCTGAAATATAAAAAGAGTTTAAAAAAAGTTTGAAACAATTGTTTAAAGATTTAATTGATATTTATGTCACATGAAATTGATTTGTATCGAAACGCTACATACACACATAAATGAAGGCATATAACTGACTTTACAGAATGACGCAAGTTACTTAAAGATAGACTATTTATGTTTCACACATTCCTACATTTTACACTGTCTACCACTATACTTTATAAATCTTGAAGTATGCAACAAGCAATCAGTCTCTGTTACGAGGTCTATAGCATATTCCTTGTATTCTGCAACATCGTGAACTAGTTAGTAGTTTTGTATTGTGTAAGAAACTAGCAATGATTGATTAGGATTGTTTATAGGTTAATAAATGCGCATTTCATACGCGAGTGAAATGAGACAAAATCAATGCACACGCGGTTAATTTTGATGCTTCCAATTCTCTAGGTCCGTAGAGGCC
>JXSR01S028532.1:21765-37854 GCA_000969725.1 Ophiothrix spiculata
AGAGTCAATATTTTCTAAATTCTCGTGTTCTGCATTGATTTTTGCAGCTTTATTGAGCTGACTGCAGGTCACATGAAGTGAAGACAAGTTATTTTGCAATTATGTCAATTTCTCATAACCTGTACCTTTAATGATGTAAAAAGGTAATTTTCATTATCTAACTAGCCAATTATTTAGTTAATTGACCCAATAACAATGTTAGAAGTGCACTCACTGACATTGATGACATATGGATCTCCTAAATGCCATGTGCCAAGAAAATATTTCATTCAAACTTGGGTCAGGAATGGGCCATGTTAACACAACCAAGAAAAAATCAAGGATTATTATTGCAAAGTTGAATGTTACATTCCGGAATCAGTTTACAATTTTGCAAAGACAATATCCCATGCAAAATGGAAAATTGCTTTCAGGATATACTCCTATGAATATGTTAATCTTCTGAAAATTGCTTATGTGTTGTTTAAATAAACACATGACCTATTTGTTATTCATAGCTAAAATTATATTTAGCAAATTTAACATTTCAAAAAACAGGTATAATGCGTTTGGATTAAAGATGTCCAACAATTTGAAAAAAAAGAAGAAATGTTATTGCTATACAGTGAGGATGTTACTTTATACAGAAAACACTTCTGTGGGAGTTTAGCTTCCTGAGGAAATGTTTGGATAATGGAATAGCAATTTAATGCCTTAAAAAAACACCTTTGTATTTGAAAGCCTTCGAGTAATAGGAATTGATCGTTTCAATTTGATGGAAACCTACTCTTACAGCTTTTGTTTTGTACTCCAAACATTTGGAAGTATTGCATCGTTTCTTGCCCCAAATTTACCTATTTCAGAATGCTGTAGTTTGTAAGAGAACAAGGAAATCCACTTTCCAGATTATTGATGATTAACCAAAATCTTTAAGAGACATAATTGACAATGTACAATTAAAAGCCCATCGAGTGTCAAATTACTGTCTCAGTGCAACATGTGAAATTCTACTCCTGACATTGAACCAGATGCTCATGATTACCTGCCAAACTATCTTTGAATCAGATTATAGTTTCACAGCTCAGTGGTAAATGAGAGCCAAATCCCCTAGCTGTTTCATCAGTGTCATTGGAGACATATGCACCATGGCTTAAAGATGCACTGTCCAATTTGTCACATAATTATTATTTTTGCTTTAGTCACTAAATTCTTATTAAATTATCTTGCATCTTTGGGTTTTAATTGTCAGTCAGACATATTTTTTGACATATTTCTTATCAGTTTTGCCTATTATTGATCCTTATCATGGTACATCTTTATATAAACCAACAGAATCAAACCTTGATTAATGTATTGGACTAGTACAGGGAGACACTTATAGTAAAAAGATTTTAACTAGGTTGCCTATGATTGCTTGAGCAAATTCAAGCTTGCTTGATTTCTTATTGAAATGTTGCATTTAGCCTCAACTCAAACTTGTTTTTGAAATAGTATATTGTGCCTTGTATAAAAGTCTGAATATGAGTATTTTCACTTTCATTGCACCTCTTATACTTAAATTTGAAACATTTGCTTAGTTATGATTGTGTACACGGTTGAAAGAACTTATGACCTAACATTCTAGAGATTTCATGAAAGTCCATGTGACCTAATTTTGGAGGTTTTATTACGGATCTGAAAGTATTATTGGCATTTACATTGTGGCAATCATTGCTAAATACCACCGCAAGGTTTTGTAATAGCAAAACTTTTCCGGATTCTGTTTGTCTGATTTACATTAAACTTAAGTATTGCTCTGCCAAAGTGTTGAACCAAGATGTAAATTTTCCAAGAAATTAGTGTTAACTGAGGTTATGAAAAGTGCAGGGTAAATATCACTTATTTAATTAATTTACCATTCTTATGTAAGTGTTATCTTAAATTTTAAATCAATTTTTAAAAGGGGTTGTCAGTGGCAATCAAGTAACTTTGTATCATGCTGTTCCTACTATATGCTGTATACTCTTAACATAATGTGTCAAACAAGCATCAAGCTCATCACTGGTAAAATAATCCAAAGTTCAAGGCATTACAGAAGACAAATATTTTTCACAAATGTGCAAAAAAGTCGTAAAACACCAGTACCTATAGATAGACCTTGCAAGATATTGACATTTAGGTAAATACCTATAGACATTGCAAAAATTGATTTTTAGATAAATAACTACTTAAAACCTCTTCAAAACTATTGAGAACACTTTTTTCTTGTCACTTTGTAGGCTGCGATCACATAGAAGTATACGGTATTCGCTATTCATCACTAAACACATGGATGCCTCCTCAGGAGCCTATAGCGAATAACGTATACCGTGTACCAATGCATATACTTCTATGTGATTGCAGCCTTAAAGCCACTGAAATTGGTTTGAAAACAAGGAAAACAAAAACGTTGAAGTCGCATAGCAATTTTCCTACTCCCAATTATATACCCATACTCCTAACAAAATCATGGGCCTGATTACATTGCAATGACTCTCATATCTCACCAAGACTTCTTATCTTATTCTCCAAATAGCATTTGCAAAATGTGGTTTATTTTATGTTTTGGTTCTCCCAAGACGACATCTCCCAGACAACTACCTCTCCTTACTACTTTTTCAGGCCATTCAAATGCAGTTAACTGTTATAAACAGACACATTTTCAAATCATCTTTGATAGTAATTAAACTAGGCTAATTTGAAGTTGCAAAATATATGAGATTGTTATCTCCAGCAAAAATGTTTTAAAGAAACTTCTGTTAATGATTTCATAGCCTAGAGATATTTCATGATGATATAATTATGGTTATTATAAAGAAAGGTTTTTCTAATTTTGAGTTGAATATGAAATTAAAAAGATTCTTTAGAACAGAAATGCTAACTTTTTATGAAGCGAGAATTAGCTGAATCTCAAGTCAGTTATCGTGATGTAGTCGGTGTCTTTATTCTGTGCATCGTGTCCCAACGGAGTCTTTAGAAGCAGCTTGTTTGATTATGAAAGGTCAGATTGGCTTCATCAGTTAAGGTGCTATATTAAATTTCAGATAGAAATCTATTGGGAGATATGATCACCATCATGCATAGCTTGAGCTAGTGGTGAGAGTATTTTGAATATTAGACATACAAAGGAGAGAGAGAGAGAGAGAGAGACGATATAGGGAAATTTAGAATACAGTATGTCATGTGTATGCAACAAATTATATTATATTATTTATACTGGTGTTTTTTTTAAACAGATAAATGAACAAGATTTCTCTTGTATTTCTTTGATTTAAAAGATTTGCTCTCTTTCTCCAGTTTTTTAGATGCTTAGTAAAATTTAAATTACACATTTTCTTTGTATTGTAACAAAAACCTTCATTTTGCCCAAAATGAAGATACAACCATTTATATACATGATGAGATATATGGTGCAACTTTAATAGATTAGAAAGACATTTTTCTGAAATCAACAATCTCTATATGTTTTTAAATAAAAACCCATTTTGATATAGACATAAACATACCTGATCAATATTATTCTGAATAAGTCACTTTCACCAGCTGTAGGACACTTCATTTTTAGCAATCTGGCTTAATGGATTTGATTCTTTTCTGTTGGCTATCTTTATAAGAAATATCAAGATCATTCTAAAATTTGCAAAATTTTGTTTCTAAAAAAGTTCTTACCTTACAAGTCAAAGGGGAACATGATAGTTATATGTATTTTTAAAAAATATGAATTTGTGTTGTACAAAATACCTTGACCTCTGCAAAGGCATTTGTGTAAACTAGTATCCCTGCTCATAAGAAAGAGTGTGAATATTTATATTATTATATTTAAAACTTCTGGGAAAATGTCCTAAGAGTTAAACTGTTCGTATTAAATGCAATTGGAGGCCATTTGATCCATACTATCTTTTGCCAAGGGCATTACAATCATAATCGATAAAAGAAAAGCTGTTGACCTTCAATAAATGCATAGGCTAGGGGCCCTGATGTGAACATTAATGTCAAGGACTGCTCAACTCAAGTCAGTTTACATTTATCACTATCCATATTTCAGCCACTTGTCAATATTGCAGAATTAAATTACCGCCTGGACTTAATCTGTTCTTATATGATACCCTATAAAACTTCTGTCGTATGTGTCTTGTAAAATATGTGATTGTCCATCCCAAATGAGCCATAAATGCAACCTCATGCCATTTTCAATTTTTTAAATATTTTCAAGACCATGGTATAAGTATTAAAATGACACCTCAATGAACTTCACTCGATTTCCAAAAGTTAATTTTTGGTCTGTCAAAGGTTGTCATGGAGTAAAATGTATAACTGAGATAAACGCATTCAAAGATCAGTAAGCCCTATATTTTCTGTTCATTGTCCTTACAATATTCGGGGTGTTGAAGTAAGCACAAGGATTGTAAATCTGTCTAAAAATCAATTTTGACAAATTACAACCTTGACAAAATAATTTGTTTGGCCATCACAGGTGTAGAAACAAGATATTCGTAATATTTGAAACTAGAAACACTAGATATAGTTGTTATTTCTGACTGATAAAATGATATTTAGGAAAAATAACATTCCCAAAATGGGTTCAATTAATACAGGGCCGTACGAAGGCATGTAAGCCAAGGGGGGCAAACACATTTACTGTCCCGAAATTCATGTTTCGTCCCGATGTATATACCGTCAATTTGTTTGATATAAAACCTAGATATTTGTACTAAAATGGGCTTATTTTGACTAATAATTTTCGGGGCAGTAAAAGTAGTTAAATATCGTCCCGATATTTTGATATTTGTCCCGCCAGCGTCCAGCTTTTTCGAGCCAGTAACTGTATCTGTAACTTCATCTTTAACTTGTTATATAAGATATATGTAAAAATGTATGTGATGTTGTTGCTGTTGAGGGAGAATGTTGTTTATACAGACAACAGTTCTGTATGAGTTTGGCTTCCTGAGGACTTGTTTGGATAATGGAATAGCATTTCAATGCCTTAAAAGCTTTGTATTTGAAAGCCTTCGAGCGATAGGAATTGATAGTTTCAGTTTGATCGAAACCTACTCCCACAGCTTTTGTTTTGTACTCCAATAGCAATATATGCTGTTTTATGTCTCCATGATGCATGAGAAAGTTTTCGTGCTGTAGCTAACTAATGGTTCAGATTCTTGTCCCGCGTTTGCTTATTCCAAAGACATTATAAAATGTGTGGTTGATTTTAATAATAAAACCATCATTTATGTTGCATTTTTTCCAAATAGTACAAAGGAATGATGCTAATTATTACTATGTTGTCACATCAATTGCACTTTAGGATGACAAATTAGAAATATGCACTTCCTTTTTGCACATTGACCATAATGTATCCCATAAAATCTGCTTTGGTTGAAAACCTATTTGATACTAATATTGTTTCAATTGTATTTTGGATACAAAAGTTTAGAGTTCTGTTATGCAAGGCTATGAATTTTCATGTCAAAATCTTGTTTAAAACAATAATGATATCTTACTCATCGACATTATATAACCTGATGGCTTGAACTCAAAACCTAATAGTTGTTTATTGATCATTTTTTAAATGTAGGACATTCCTTGTTTGGTTTGCATAAGGACAAACAGTCACTTTTTAGGCCTCAATAATGTGAGTGAAATCCAGATTTTCATTGCAAGTGGACTGCCCATGCAACAAGCAAATATCCCTCACAAAACATTTCAAACCAAACGCTTTTTCTTCATTTCAAAATCCTGTAGATTGTAAAATAACAAGGAAATCCACTTTCCAGATTATTGATCGTTGCTTAGAATCTTTTATGAGGCATCATTGATAATGTTCAATTAAAAGCCCATCCAGTGTCAAATTACTGTCTCAGCACAACATGTGAAATTCTACTCCTGACATTGAACCAAGCCGACAAGCTTTGAATCAGATTATAGTTTCACTGCTCAGTGGTATGAGAGCCAAATCCCCTGTCTGGTTTATTAGTGTCATCGTAGCATATTTGCCATAGCTTACTTAAAGATATACTGTCCAATTTGTCACAATTTATGATTTAGTCAGTAGATTATTGTCAAAGTGTTTTAAAGGTGCAACCAGCATTAGTACATCAAATTGTTCGCTACCTGGTAACCATATACCCAGTTGCTGATGATACCTGGGGATAATACTATCATAAACTAATAGTTTTAGCAAGTTGATTTTATCTGGAGAGTTTGTAAAAAGTGAATCTCTGTGGAGGTTACTATATGCATTTTATGTAGAGTTTCGCTGTTGTTTTTGTTGATTATCCTTCTTTACTTGTTCAACTTCCATATACAGATTGGTTAATTCTCTATGAAATCTTGTGCTGTTTCTGTTTGCTATCAGAATCAGAATTTATTAACTTTCACCAAACATATAGGTATAGTTAATATAAAACAAAACAACAAAGTATAAAAATATGTTAACAAAACAGTTTCTAAATCTATGAGACTAAATATTACACAGAACAAGTTATAGTACATGTATCCCGATAATCTAAATGATAAAGATAGATATTTAACACAAATACATTTGTACAGGCATATACATGCGTGAAAAGCAAATACATAAGCTAAATCAAATTAACTTATGATAATGAATATGGACACTCAATGAAAGTGCCATAACTAGCACACGTGAATTAAGTTGAAAAAGATAACAAAAATAAGTATATACAGGGTGTCCAAAAATTAACTCCCCATTTTTAAATGCTTATAACTTTAAAACCAGGATTCGCATAGCAACTATAGACATATGTATTGATAGAGGAAACTTGTAGAATTAATTTGGACCAAATATGATATAATTGCCACTTTTGAAAATAATTTTAAACGTAAATTACGTCAAACGAAAAAAGCCTACTTTCATACTGAGAAGAAAAACAAATTCGCGCGTCACATGTATAGGAGGGTGCAATCTTTGAAGACAGGAGAATCATTCATGATCATTTTAATGACTAATTCAGCGAAACAGCTTCTACAATGTTAATACAGAGATTTTTGATTGTGGTTTTGTCTTAATAATTACATAATGCTCATTAAAATGTTTTTAATTTGTCAAAGCGTAACTCTCGCATTATGCTAATCTTGAAATGGTACACAACAGCATTACTCCTTATTACACATTCAAATTTACACTCACACATATCAAAATACCTCCTTCTTACCCAGATGTAGCTTCATATTATTTCAGAATATGTTCTAGATGGCCTTCTTGCAGATTTCAAAAAAATCTGTGACTCTAATGACCAAGCTCTGGACATTTGTGCATGCTTTCTTCTTGATCTTCCTGTTTTCACTGATGATGTTCTGTTTCAGGTCAGGAATAGTCCATGGTGTTGGGATGTACTGTCCTTCAGATAACCCAAAAAAGTAATCGAGCGGACTTAAATCATGGAAGTGAAAGGGCCAGGGTTTCTTTGTCTTGAGCAATATGATTGTTCATGAAAAAGTTAATTAATAAAGCCATTCTAAACCGTTTAGCTGTATGAGGCCTCATGTCGTCATAGTGAAGTGGCAGAAGAGTACTAACACTGTATGGTATATTGGCTCAACCACTTTGAACATTCAGACCTTCTTGCTATCTTAGAAGTTTACTGATTGCATAATGTTTGGTATCAGAAAAATTCTACAAGTTTCCTTTATCAATACATATGTCTATATTTGCCATGCGAATCCTGGTTTTAAAGTTATAAGCATTTAAAAATGGGGAGTTAATTTTTGGACACCCTGTATATCACAGAAAATAATATATTTACATGTTCACATAAAAAGTTATATATCCATAGAAAGTCTTTTGGAAAATGCTGAATTTATAAATTTGACAACTGAAAGAATACAATCATAATCTGTAGCACCAATAAGAAGTTTAAATTTTTCATAATCAGATTGAATTGAATTAGAGATATTCAAATCGAAAAGTATCCACAAGCCATTGATGTCCAAAATCAGAATATGCAGGACATCGTAATAAAAAGTGAATCTCATCTTCTATTTCATTAAGATCACAACACTTATAGAGTCTCTTTTCTAACGGCGTCTTAACTTTATGATGATGGCCTTTTTCAACCATGAAAGAATGGGTGCTAATTTGAAATCTACTAAAATTAACCTTCACAGATTTGCGAAACATTGAAAGATAGTTTTCAGGTCGAAACTCAGTTTTAAACAAACAGTAAGAGCAAAGTTTAGGTTGAAAATTAATAATGTGAGTAAGCCAAAGAGAATCATATTGATCAGAAAGTGTACCATGAATCAAATTATCAAAACTACCAACACCAAGTATATTTGGCTTATCCCAACACATCAAATTGTTAGTTACACTTAAAGTATCTTTAATACCAGTGGACCATGTGAAAATACCAAGAGTTACATAAAATGTGGTTATCAAGAGGAGCATTTACAACTAAAGATTTGCAACCCTGAAAGCATTTTCTATTTAACCACCAATATTTAATAGATAAATGAAGCATAGAAATCAGTAAAGGATAGCTACCCAACTCTCCTCGTACTGCATTATTAGTAGCTTTCCTGTGAACACCTAAGATCAATTTACAAACTTTTATATGTAATACCTCACCAGTTAGTTTGTCACATTTTAAAATAAAATTTGAATAAGATAGTCCTTTCAAAAAATAAGGAGCCCAGACTTCACAACCATAACTTAAAATAGGTTGTTTTAAAGAATTAAATAACTTCATGCTACATTTGTAAGACGATGAGAAAAGACTAGCACAAATTTTAAATTAAGTTTTAGAAGCTTTTTCTTTAAGCCTTGCCATCGCTTTGGAGAAGGATCCAGAGGGAACAAAAATTATCCCTAAATAACAATATTCATCAGTAAGTTGCAATTGAGTGTCACCATAGTTAAATTTAAAATTCTTCAATACTCGCCCACTCCTATTAAAAATCTTAACATTAGACTTAGCAATATTAACTAACAATTTCCATTTCATACAATAAAAGTGTTACAAATTAAGCGAATTCTGCAAACCGTTAGCACTTTCAGATATAAGAATGAGATCATCTGCATACATAAGACAACTTAGAGGGGTATTATTTAAGTTGACAGGATCACATTTAACTTGATATTCTCTTCAGGTACTTTCCCTCAAGCATGGCGAGTAAGCTCACTCACTCCAATACATAAAAAGGGTGATAAGACAACTCCAAAGAACTATAGAGAAGATCTTTTTGTCACAAACATTGTGTGAGGTACTACTGAATGACACAGTTTGTACAGTCTTCTTAAGAGTTGTGTGTTATATTAAACTTAAGACCAATTTTTAAATAATTGTCATCGGCGATAAAGTAAATTTGTGTCAAAACTGTATACATTTTATCTCATGTAAGCACTCTGTTAACCTGGAATTAATTCTTCATGAGTTTAGGCATTGCTCATTGTAAGGTTGCAAGAAACTAAATATTTTGATTTATGTTTGTTATAATGTGTTAACTCACAAATATTCTACTGAACTGCAAATATAATTTAACTATTTTTATAGCTTTTTGAAAAATACTTTATTTTTTGCTTTTAGTTCTCTCAAGGCAACCAAGCAACTACGTATACCCATCCTCAATATTTTTCAGGCAATTCAAATGCAGTTAACTGTAATAAACATACATATTTGCAAATAATCTTTGATGGTAATAAACTAGACTAAGTTAAACTTATCTTGCTAAACACATGATAATTATCCTCAGCAAAAATATTTTGAAGAATCCGCTGTGGTTAATTTCATAGCCTGGAGTCATTTCATAATGATATAATTTATGCTTTTTATATTAAAGTCACATTTTTCAAATTTATATTTGACTACGAAATTTAAAGATTTATTATAACACAAAGTCTTTATTGAAGAACATGAAGTGAGAATTAGCTGAACCTCAAGTCAGTTATCGGGATGTAGTCGGTGTCTTTATTCTGCACATTGTGTCCCAGCGGAGTCTTTAGCAGCAGCTTGTTTGATTATGTAAGGTCAGATTGGCTTCATCAGTTAAGGTGCTATATTAAATTGCAGATAGAAATCTATTGGGAGATACGATCGCCATCATGCATAGCTTGCGCTAGTGGTGAGAGTATTTTCAATATTAGACAAGAGGAGAGAGAGGATTTGGGGGAACTCGGAATATAGTTCGTTACATGAATATAACAGAATCATATTAATATTTGTATCATTTTTCAGGGAAAAATCAAAGTGAACAGGCTTTTTCTCTGATTTCTTCTTTACAGATTTTTTCTCTTTTTCTCTCCATTTTTTCATTTTGATTAAAAATTGTATATTATGTATTTTCTTCCTTTTGTACGAAAACTTCATTTTGCCTCAAATGAGGATACATCTTTGTTTCATTTTATGACATGATATTTGTTACTGTTTTGAAGATAAGTAGATAAGATAGACAGTTTTTCTGAAATCTCTTTCCTCATGATATTGCCTATCACCAAGTCTCTTGGAAAAATGATTGGTACATGAATGGATTTCACAGCAATTTACAAGTTATTCTACATAGATACATCACGCTTACACTATTTGCGTAGTATGTGTCTATTAACAGAACATACTCTATTGACTTTGTTCCTTATTCAAATTTACAAACATTTTGGACATGATTGAATTTATTTTAGATATAACCAAAATCATAATTGATGTCTTATGAAATCTTAAATTTGAGAAATGAACCTTGAAAATCATCTAATCATGTGAATACAAATTAGCTTTCACTGTTTCTTCATAAAGCTTGAGCTGTTGAATGTTTTGATGCTATTGAATGTTATATGAGGCCATCTGAGCTCTAGTTCACTCAAGGTCAGTGCAGTAGAGACAATATAAACCTTGGGTACATCCGATAAATCTTCCCCTAGGAGGCATTGCATTGTTTATTATTTGTAGTAGACCTATTTTGATATAGTCATAGACATACTTGGTCAATATTATTATGAATAGATTAATTTCACAGCTGCAGGGTCCTTCATTTTATAAAAAATGTTTAATGTATTTGATTTTGTTTTCAACCCTATTTTTTCCATCTATGTTAATAAGAAATATCAAGATCTTTAAAATTTTGTTACTCAAACATTTAATTTGTGTTAAATAAAATACATTGACCTCAGCAAAAAGCATTTGGGTAAACCAGTATTCCTGATCATGAGAAAGAACTGGGGCCGTATTCATAAAGCACACTTAAGTGCAACTTTTTTAAGAGTTTCCCTTAAATCTGCTGAATTTTAAGACAAACTCTTAGAGTTACACTTAAATGAACAAATATTTAAGAGTTTCCCTTAACTCTTATGATTTTAAGGGCAACTCTTAAGGGGACCTTGGAGTACCCTTAAGAGTTGCCCTTAAGTCACATGGGTATTCTATAGCATATATGTCACAAGATTTTCTTTTTCATACAAGAAAACACATCCAGTGTGACTAAAGAGAGTCAATTTAATCCTGTGATATATTTTTTACAAATTATAGTTAGGATTTTTGCACTTAAAATTACAGTGAAAAAGAAAGAAAATGATGTACTGCAATAAAGCAGAAATTGAGCTTTAAAGTTAAGGGAAACACTTAAGTGTAAAAGTTGCACTTAAGTGTAAGGGAGTTTTATGAAATCTTTATCTTTATATTATTATATTTACAACATTCTTAGGAACGAGTCTTAGGAGTTCAACTATCTTGTATATACTAAATGCTTTTGGAGTGAGGCCATTTGACCCAGAGTATCTTTTGTATCTGTATCTGGTTAAGATATTATACAATGCTCCCAAAGCCAGGTGTGAGCACATATTTTTGCTTTTATTGCTGTAGGTCTTCTTTCTTATTCCTTCCAGGATGGCAGCCTTGAAGTTGTTTGAATCTGTTATTTGGATTAAATAAGATTGCTGATTGACATTGGTTGTTCCAGTCTATGATCGTTTGGGAAAAATACTCATAAACATTCTTGTTTCAAGATGTTTGTTTGTCAAGGTCATTACACTCAAATCAATACAAGAGAAGCTGATGACCTTCAAATGAATTCACATGGTAGGGGCCCTGATGTGAACATTAATGTCAAGTCTGTTTTCATTGATCACTGTCCACATTTCAGCCGCTGATTCACCTCCGGACTGTGTTTGTCCTTAAAGCAATACTGTAAAGTATTAAAATGAAGCGCCTCTCTGTCACCCATGACTTCTGCTTTTTTTTACCTTATTGGGTTTGTTTTTGGTAGATATTATTACCCTCCATTTGGCTTAAATATGCTAATTTTTTCTGATGTGGCCATTTGTTGAATAACATTTGGGATCCCGAATTAAATTCCATGTGTATTAGTATAGGAAGTGCTTGTGCATGTGCTTTTTATCCATTTTTCTGTCGCAAAACAAGTTTTTGAGAAGGGCACTATATCCTGAAATAGCACAGATAGCACTGTTCTTTATCCCTTACGCGATCGCGCTATTTGTCAATTACTTTGTGTACCTAATCACACTAATAGCACTGCTATCGCAAATGTGTTGCTTTTTCCGCTTTTTCATAAGATAATTTACGTGAAAAGTATAAGTCCAAAGAAAACGGTCCTAATAGAGAAGGTGTTTAGTGCGATTTATAATTTTAGACACTTGGTTTATATTTGATTGCTATTTGTGCGTTTGTGCGTTCTAAAAGTACAAATCTATAAAGGTGGGTGCTATTACTGCTATTTACGCGCTTTTTGCATTTTGTGACGACTTGTGTTACATTTGATTGCTATTTGTGCGATTTGTGCGTTTCATGCTTCCAGGTTTACTAAGTTAATTGCTATTTGTGCGATTTGTGCGTTTTGTGCATTCTAAAAGTACAAATCTATTTAGGTGGGTGCTATTACTGCTATTTATGCGCTTTTTGCGTTTTGTGACTACTTTGTGTTATATTTGATTGCTATTTGTGCGATTTGTGCGTTTCATGCTTCCATGGTTACTAAATTGATTGCTATTTGTGTGATTTGTGCGTTTTATGCGTTCTAAAAGTACAAATTTATTTAGGTGGGTGCTATTACTGTTATTTATGCGGTTTTTGGACTATGTTGCCCTGCGGGGCTCTTAATAAATTGGACCTAATAAACCATCAATCACCTGAAATTATGCTAATGCATGAAGGGGTACGCTTTGGACTATGCACCTAAAATCGGCGCCTGGTTTCGAGCCGCAACGATCTTGACGCTACCGCACCAGCGAATTTTCGTTATCGGGGCTTTGGACTCACAAGACAGGAATAGCAATCAACTAAATCATCTTGTGCTGAAAAGATACAAAAAAAATCGCACAAAACGCACAAATAGCAATCAACTTTGTGACCGTGTACTTACAAAACGCATGAATCTCACAAATCGCATAAATAGCAATCTAATATAATACGTGTGCCCATGGTGTCCAAAAATTGCAAATCGCATAAATTGCTGAAATAGCTCATAGTATATTGCTTTTTCTGCGTTCGCAACCCAGTCTGCACTGTTTGCTTTTTGTGCTCTTTCTTAAATTCACAAGTTTGGTTACAATACTAGTGCTTTTTATGCGATTACTTAAGACACGCAAAACTGACATGTGTTTGTTGCCATTTGTGCGTTTTCATGATATAGCGCCTTCATGAAGTTTTTAACAAAATATACTTGAAAATGCTTTTAGATAGTCACATTATTTATAACATTTGGCTTAAAGCCAGGCTAATCCCAATAGTGCAAATGCATAAAATTCAAGGGACCCCTCCGTGGGTGTGAAAGAGAGAATATTGGAAAAAAATTTTGATTTTAGATGCAGGAGGAAACCACGGTGCTTGGAGAAAACCTGTGAGGACGAGTATTCACTCTTTGCACGGTTCGCCATTTGCGGGGAGAGCCTCGATTTGACAGTCAAATAAATTGGTATGTTACATAATGATGTATTCACCTCTTGAAAGGTCACTGGTTCTGGGAAGAGGGAATCGAAATGTTATTGTAATATTATGTAAGTTCCCATTCATCTCGCAAGCCAGGTCGAGGCTCTTCCCAAAATGGCGAAACGGTGCAAAGAGCAAATAGATCAACAACCAAATTCACGTCCGACCAGGAATCGAACCCGGGCCACAGCGTTGAAAGGCGAGGGCAGAAGCAATGCGCCAACCCACCCCCCACCCCTTTCCTTCATTTTAAGATGTTTTTACTCAAAACATTTCTGATGAAAATCTTATAGTATTGCTTATAGATATCTGGCATCATATGAGGATAGACTCACCTAGTTCTCTGTGTGCTTGTACTTGTGCTAATCTGGCAATGTCCTAGGTACTCTTTAGTATACCATATTGTTCCTATTAATTGCCCACTGGGCGGTGACATTTCATGAAGGATGGGCGATTACTAGAGACCAGTTTTTAACATCAAAATTTGCACAAAATTGTAACGTAAGCTTATAAATTTCGGTAAGTTATTGTTATATGGCCGCCAATAACCCAGAAGTACTGAAAATTTATACATCATTTCCTGGATCATGACCTCATTGACTAACTTCCAGTACTGTTTCTTGTTACTCCTGAATGTTGGTAAGTTTAATGATACTGAAATGCTTCAAAATTGAATGTTTTTAACACTTTTCTTTGAAATATTTTGGATGGATGTTTAATAAAGCATGGGCGATTAATAGGAATGATATGGTACTTTGAAAGGGAGAGATATTAACAAGAGATATTCTGGTGAAAGTTTATCCCAAGGAATTCAATAAATAGATAAGAAATTACCTTAAGACATAGTTGACAGCTAATAAAAGTTGCTGATTGACACATTTTAGGACAAAATCTATGTACAAAGATGTTGATTTACATTACCTCTGCAGCTCTGTTTCATTGCCTGTGTTTAAGAGAGCACTGAAAACTTATTTGTTTTCAAATATCTAGCTTTTCTGTTTCTTCATGCATTTTTTGTTGATGATTGTTTTAGAGCTGTGATCATATGGAATGAAAAAACCAATTGTATAACATGTATGTTTCATTTCGGACAAAAAATGTGTATAATTTTTAATTGTTTTTAGCAATGTTCAGTGAAGTTGTGAAAAAATCTTTCAAAATACTACAAAGAATAGATCTTGTCTTTACTCTTTTCATTGTTTTAAATGTGGCTGCCATATTCTGTTGATTAAATTGCATTTTCCCCATTGTTTGCAAAATCCTTGCCCTTACTCATCTTCAAATAATTGTAATCGACTTTTTCTGAAATGGCATTTTTCTTCCATCTAAACAAACATTTACAGTACAAAACACCTCAGTATGTTGCCTCCCACAACTTCCTCGGGATAATGGAAATTGATCAAATGTAATCAATGTAATATCCCCATTTCACACAAAAATATATGTAAACAACATCACAATGCAGTTAGCTAATGCAGTATATATATTATCACAATAAAGTCTTCGTTCATTATTTTGCTTTTTATGTAATATCATTGTACTTACAAATAAATCTTGCAATCCAGTTCCCCACGCTTTCCGTGTGAAAATAAATATTGATCTAACAAAATACAAGTCTCCTCATCTAATTTTAGAATAAAAGGAAATTTGATTCATTTTAAAAGATTTATTTCATAGCTAACTTGATAAACAAATAAAAGAATGAATGGATGCACATCTCCACTGTATAACTTAGCCCTTACCTCAATGGCTACGTGGAGCTATTTGGTGTTGGGTTTTAATTGATATATTGAGCCATTTTGGTGCTTTTAACATTTGCATTTCACTAATGGTTTGAATTTTCCTGTTTCGTATTTTGTAACGCCATAATTATATTGGTTATGAATTTACTTTCTTTTCATTTTCTGTTAATTGAATTTGATTTATTTCCTGCCAGTTTGATATTTAGATATCGTTCATAGAGATCCAGTCTAGACATCAAATATTGGTTAGACAAATATTTACCTGGCTGAAAGAAGTCAGTAAATAGTTATTGATGTCAGTTATGATACAGCGTTTTTCTATTGAACCCTCGGTATTATTCCGGTTAACGGGGCTTCCGGGTAATAGCGGTGAAAGACGTTTTTCTATTGCAATGCAATACCGGAGAAATACCCGACACTAAATGGCAGGAGAGTAATATAACTGACTATACAATTTTATATAA
>JXSR01S028532.1:41232-55867 GCA_000969725.1 Ophiothrix spiculata
TGTAACAGTTCTGTAGAATTGGCCTAAACTTAAAAGCTTAAAAAAACAATTGCTGATGGAAACGGGTAACTCAAGTAGGGTTGTGATAACTCATGAATTTATTTCACTTGTCAAGATATTATAACATTTAGACTTTATGTGCAATATAAATAAAGAAAGATACTTATTCATCTTAGGCTATGAAAACATACCGTATTCACTTTACCGTCGAGTTATTTCATACAAGCATGCAAAAAATTTGTAAACTGCTTTAACAATATCTTAGCTATAGAGTATGATGAGTATTTGAAACTTTTAAAGATTTGTCGGGTGACAAAATAGTTGAACTGGATGAGTAGATACAGTAACTTAGATGGTTCTAATACTAGACAATACATGTAAGTTAAAAACTGATAATATTAAACCAACGTAACTGTTCTGATCAATCTCCAAAATGTATCCACAAAAATGGTGTTTAGTCTAATTAGATGTTTTTTGCCTGTACACAAGTGTAGGACAAAAAGTGCTATGTATGTTTACCCATACAGAGATACCCCTATGGACTAATCGGGTGATCGTTCTTTATCAGTTGCAGGTCCCCGTTTTTGGAATGAGTTACTGTTGAGCATTTGTGGTTGTAGTGAATTATCTGTCATTATCAAGTCTCATCTTTTTCCTGTCTAACATGTTTCCCTTTCCTTTTCTTTAGCGCCTTGCATACTTTGTAAAAGGCGTTATATAAATCTCATTATTATTATTATTAATGTGCTATCATTATGTGCTGAATTTCCATTTATGGAGTAATCAATTTTTACTTGACTTGACTGAAAACATTATCCCTGGTATCATTTTTTAATCCGTCTGGTAAAGATGCCATCTGTTCCTCTAATATAATTTATCCACCTTGTCTGTCTTTATTTTCTGTCTTTTCAGGTCTTACCTACCTACATAATCTTGAAGCATCTAGTGGATGACACATAATTAATTCACCTTTTCTCTCCTTTCTTTTGTCTCCTGTCAGGTCTTATAATCTACATTGTCTTGAAGTAGCTATTGGATTGTTACATAATTAACCCATCTTTCTTTGTCTCTTGTCAGGTCTTATCTACATCGTCCTCAAGCATCTAGTGGATCGCTATAACATCTACTTTGCCTATGGTCCGTCTCGCATCAATAGGGATATCCATCAAACAGCTGTCAACTTTGTGGTGATTGCTGGAATCGTATTGCTGCTTTCAGTCTTATTCTTCTCCATTTTAAGACTTGGTAAGTAAGATTTTTTTCTCTCCAGGAGTTAATCTAAAGTGGCAGGTTTAAACTGAAAATAACACAGAATTTGATAATACACAGAAAACATATACATTTTTCCATGACAGACATTAAAATGAAGAGAAACAAATCTAATGTTTATGTGAGATTAATCTGTCTAAACCAGACTTTGCGCATGTGGAGGTCCCTTTCCTTGTTTTGGTTATCTTTTTGTAGGTCCAAATTCTTAAGGTTGCAGTGTCTGTTGCTTTGCTCTATATGGCAACTCGAGGTGGACCAAATTTACTACCATTCTGGGTTATACCGGTCTCTCCTGCACTTGATGTTCTGTTGGTACACTTTTTTCTTCATCACCCTGTATATGATTTATGACTGAATAATTTTGGTTGTAAAATTGAAATCTGAGGGAGTGATATCGGGCCAAAAATAAATATGATGTTTTAAAAATGATGGCAGGCCCAAAATGGGACAAAGTTGTAATTTCTATGAGTAACTGCAGTTATTCTTAAAAGTAAATTTTGACAACTTATTGACCAAAAGGTGAAAATTGTAGTTTCAATTTGTATTATTTGATTATCTTTTTGATCAGCTTGGATACTGGTTTAGTAGAATACACGTTCATTTTAAGTTTGAGGGCTTTGTTGGTTTCCTATTTTTGATAACTAAGGGGCCACAGGCCACACCACTTTTGCCAATGGCCACGCCACTTTTATTGTCCTTCTGATTCCCCTGAATTTAATTAATATAGGTTATCGGCCATTTGGTTTGTAACTAGTTGTGAATGACCTTAAATATTAAAGATGTCGGAGTTAATCAATACTGTGATGCTAGACCTATAACAAATCACCTTGTTTAAAAAATGACAGAATCTAATCAAAGCAATACATCAGAACTTAATTAACTCTTGTCAATCATAGGACCATTTCTTAGAAAATTGTGGGCAATGTTATATTATATACATAAACTCAAAAGATATTAAGGTCAGTCAGGACCTTATTCAATGGAAATCTGCCCGACAGATACACAGCTGAACTTAGCATTTTATTTGGTTGCTTCTTTAACATGCATGTTTGTGAATCTTTTATTATCTTTCATTCATATGAAATGCAGTTACGTATGCAAATTCTCGGTCAGGGGAAAAATCAGGGGAAAAGAATCAAATTTATTCTTCAAGTTAATTGAGCTTCAATTTACATCAAAACAAACAAATTGTATTGAATCAACATGAACCTGACTAGCTCCATATATGCCTTGTATTTTCTCTGAGGAGCCTTTGAGAATATGAGTATTGATTATATGGGGTTTCTAGTAGGTGTATGGGCAGCAGGCACTGATTGCAAACTAGGTCAATGTATAATAATAGGTCATTATGTTGTAATATTTTTTAATTGAATTGGTCTATTTCAATGATTCTTAAGTATTTGTTCAAAAATAGCAAATAATTGTTTTTTAGTTTATTTCAAGAGAAAACTGATTTTGACTTGAGCAAAAAATCATTTTTTCCCAACATATAAGCAGGTTTTCAGTCATACATTTGTTACTCGATATGTGAGAAGTATCCCCCAACAGAAATTGTTAAGTTTTTCAATCCATGCATGAATGAGCACATGTTTTAATTAAAATATGTCACAAACTTTACCAAAAATATACACAAAATTTCTTAAATATTTGTAAACATTATACCCATCGTCTGTGTAAAGCGTAATACAAAATTCACTAATACATCAAGGTAATTTTTATTTTGGTCATTTGGAGCAAAAAAAAAATATTTCTGTGCGAAGTCATAAATGTTACTGAATGCTACATGAACTTTAATTCAGGATTTTAGCACTAATTTAATTTTTAAACACCACATGTCTTGACCCCACCAGTGAGCACCATTATCAACATCAAACTCGTGGATAGAATGTTTATGCTAGGTTCTGAAGCCATTTTAAAATTAAATTTTTCAGTTTTTTGGTCACAAACGTTACTTTGGAATGTCACAAACGTTACTTTGGAATCACCCAATAGTACCATCCTCCAACCAACAAATTAAAATATTGGTGGTGTGACTGCACTTTATCAATAACCCTTATGACCATGCCACAAGAGAGAACCATAGCTTATAGACAAATCCAACCAGTTTCAACATTTTGAACAACATCCTCTTGAGGAATTAGGCAAGACTTTGATGAAAAATCAAAACTTATTAATTGCGGATGCGTAGGAGGCAAATTGGGACTCTTGAGACTTAAGCTTTGTGTAGAATTAGGTCAGGCAAGTTAGGATTAGGCTGCATGTCTCATGTTGCTACTTTAAATAGTGCCTTCTAAATCCTGTTAATACCTATGTCCGTTTCTTAGCCACATCACAAGTGTTTGGTACAGGAACAAGGTGACTTCTTTTTGTCCATTCATTAAAAGGTTATATTTTTTTTTTTGATTCAACAAAATAATGTAGACAGTTGTAGAAAGAACTGGAAGTTATTTCACTTATAACTAGATTAACAAGTTCTTAATTCTTTTTGGTTACTTAGTTAATGTAGTGCCTTTTTAGAGATCTCAACTTACAGCCCACAGACCAGATCTCATCTGTGAGTACTTTCCATGCAACCCACAATGAGTTACTACTATGAAAATGAAAAATGAAATATGATCACTACATTTTATTTCATGTTTTGTCAACATGAAATCTCATTTGTCCACAAAACTTGGGAAGTAAAATTTCATTCAAACTTGTGTTTAATTGTCAATTTATGGCTGTTTATTAGCAGTTGGGCTTTAAAGTGTTGCATAAATAATTTATTACTTATTAGTTGTTCATCATTTACAACTGTTTTTTAAGTTATTACAATGGTTCACAACAACAAAAATAAAATATAAATTTTACTTCATCCTTATTGTCTGACATACAGAAAAAAAACTAGGTAAGTCCTGGGCTCTCTTTCTCTGGAAGAAAAGTGCTAGTGCATTGACGGGATAACCAAAATGGGTTATTAAGATTATCCAAATGATTTCGTTTTTCACACAAAAACCAATTTTTTGATGTCAACTTTGTGTCGACACATATGTCTCGACAGTATACTAACACAGAATAATTGTGTAGTGCTCTGGCGAAATGAGCGGAAAGTCGCGATTTTCAAAATTGAGTTTATAGCGTATTTTAATTCTCTATAACCTCAGCTTTGGAATGATATATAATATGTCATACTTTCTTTCTACCGTTTTCATTTAGAGATCGAAATGCAAGGCGATAAAAAATTGTCGCAAATCGATTTTAAAGTTACTGATTACTATAGTGTATAATAGAAAAACGCGATCAATTACCTGTGAATAATTGCACTTCCCGGCATAATTGACCTTCAAAACGCGAAGTATAGATTAACACTGATGTATTTATGCTTTTTATTTCAAAAAACGAAATTTGATCTTTTCATCATATTTTTACTTAGGCAACCATTTATTCAAAATCTTCAATCGCGACTTTCCGCTCATTTTGCCAGAGCACCACTCAATTGGAAAATACATTTTCAGAAGTTATTTAAATATTTCCTCATGTGCATGTGTTTGATCGCCGTCTTATATCCTGTGCATAGTTCTACAGCATGGCTATATAGGATTCCCTTCTACTTAGACATGACTAAAATTAGGTCACGCATGTACCGATTAGCTTAGCTCATTTTAAATGTGTATTGTGTTGAAATCTGCTTTGAAAAGGCGGGTTGGCAGTGGAGACTTAAATTTGGCTTTGGAAGAGATATAAAAGTACTAATATTGAGATTCAAAATAGTGTTAATGGTAAAATTTCTACAACTAAAATGTAGTTAAACGTATGTGATTTAGATTTACTCAAACCCAACAGTTTTATCAGGGCAATTTGATATAGTGAAAGTAGGCCATTGTTGATTCACTATTTCCTTACATCAAAACAAACAAACAGAAAAGAATCTTAACAAAATACTTGCCCTTGTACATTGGCTAAAACCAGTACATTTTGCAATTTCCTCAGATATTTCAAAGGTTAATTGCATTCTCTAGGTTCTGTTTCTGTATCTGTATAATACCAAGAGGTCTCCTGAAGGGAATTTAATTCAATCTGTTTTAAACAGGGAATTCATTCCTCTCAGAAACAGGTCATGTGTGATGTTGTTTTTCCTCCATGACATTTTGGTTTGTTGTTTTTATTAGAATCTGTTTGAAGATTGAGACCTTTTGGAGCGTTGATAATTTGCAATTTCTTTAATCAACACCGGGTTTGTGAATAAAGCCAAGCAGGCCATGGTTTAATTTGGATTAGATTTCTTCAAATGTGTCAATTTCATAAAGATAAATAAGACCTTGTCATGTTCCAAATAGATCTGCTGTGCCATTTCTCATGTAGGGTGTTCTGGGAACCCAACTTAGATATTTTATGGCTCCCTCGTAATGTCTATATTTTTTTTGGTGAGTTCACTATTTATTTTACATGGACTGTTTACGCTCTGTGTTTTTCATTGCATCAAATTACCATCATTTTGGATGTGTTTTCTAATTCCAAGCTACAAGCTTAACAGTTCTGGGTTTTTTTTGGTTTTTTTTGTGAAGTTGAGCAGCAGGACTTTATTTATCAGAATTATGCATTTGAAAGTTACATGTTCATATTTTGTATTCAAGATATCAAATTTATAGCAAAATACTGTTATCATATGAGTTGTGCTCTGGCAAAATGAGCGGAAAGTCGCAGTTTTCAAAATTGAGTTTATGGCATATTTTAATTCTCTATAATCCCAGCTTTCGAATGATATATGTCATATGTTACTACAATTTTCATTTAGAAATCGAAATACAAGGCAGTCCACTAGAAAAAAATGGTAGTAAAAAATTGTTGCAAATTGATTTTAAAGTTACTGATTACAATAGTGAATAATAGCAAAATGTGATCAGTTAGTCTTGAATAATAATAATTACACTTCCCAGCATAAATGACCTTCGAAGCGCGAGGTATAGGTTAACACTTATGTATTAATGCATTTTATGTCAAAAAAAGAAATTTGATCTTTTCACCATATTTTTACTTTAGCAGCCATCTTCAATCGTGACTTACCGTTCATTTTGCCAGAGCACCACTCATATGTTGAACAGCACGTGTACAAGTCTGCTAAAACTAGTGCATTTAACAATTTCCTCTATGAAATGCATTTAAGATATTACAAAAGTTAATTGTATTCTGTAAGTTCTGTATCTGTTTAATACCAAGAGGTTTCCTAAAGGGAATTTAATTCAATCTTTTTTTCAAAAGGGAATTCATTCCTCTCAGAAGCAGGTCATGTGTGATGTTTTTCCTCCACCATGACATTTTGGTTTGTTGTTTTTATCAGAATCTGTTCCAAGAATATAACCCTTTGGAGCGTTGTTAAGTTGCGCTTTCTTTAATCAAGCCAGGTAGGCCATGGTTTAATTTGGATTAGATATTCATGCAATTTTAAAAACATCCAAAATTAGCTTTTCTTCAAATGTGTCAATTTTATAAAGATAAATAAAACCTGCCATGTTCCAAACAGATTTGCTGTGCCATTTCTTCTGAAGGGTGTTTTTCAGAACCCAAATTAGGTGTTTTAAGTCTTTCTCATGATGTGTGTATGTTTTAAAGGTGCAATTCATGATTTTGATGTGGCCTCTTTTCTAGCTAAATAAAAAGAAGAGTACAACATAAATATATACTGAAAATTTCACTTGATTCCGACAGTTCGTTTCCAAGCTACAAGTTTTTCAGCATTTTGAAAATCCCCATAGACTACTGTGTTGTAATTACTGTCGGGGCCCCGACAATAATTAGAAAATGACACATTTTTCACTTTTCTCAAATATGCAATAGTTTGGGGATCGTAACATATACCACTTGAGGATTCTTATAAGCTAAAAAAATCAAATTTGATAGAAGTGACCTTGAGGGTGAAAAGTGGATCATGAATTGCCCCTTTAATCTGGTTCAAAGTTTTTTTTACATGGGCTGTCAAGTTTCCATATGCCGTGGTGGTTTTTTTTCTTGCCATAAATTGACATTATTTTAGTTATGTTTCAACTATGGTTGAGGAGAAATTTTATGCTTCACTTAATTATTTTGCTATTTTTTCAATAAAACATGATCATCAATATCTAGTTTGAAGCCATTTCTGTAGTGTATTTTCCACTAATCAAGTGCTGAACAGCATTGAAGAAAATTCATTTGGAAGATACATTGTGGCTGTTAAACATCTAGAAATGCCATCGTACAGATATGTGAAAAAGACCTTAAGTTGCCGTGTTTGACTTGATTTTGTCAATTTTTAAGAACAATGTTTAGTAAAATTTTCCATCTATAGTTTCTGTGTATTTTCTGGTTTTTTTTTTTCTGTATTGTAGGAAACTTGCCAGGTTAACATTACATGCGTTAATTATTTCACAACTACAAGTGTTAGTATGTTCCATAATTGATGTTTTGATATTCTTGTCATGTTTTGCACAGCATGTTAGCAATTGAATCCAACAAAGCCCTACAAGACTCTCAGTGGGATTATCATGTCTTCTGAAACCAGGTCATATATCTTAATGTCAGACTGCTGAGCTAATTCCCAACACTGAACTTTGTGAATATATATATTCAATAATCACGTTTGCCAGAATTTAAATTCAGGCAATCACAGAAAAAGGGAATTTGAATTTTTAAAAAATATTTTGTGATGAAAACACTTACAGGCTACTTCAAAACTCAATCGGGTGGCTGACCATTCGGAACTGCCTGTTGCGATTCTTCTGAATAATAGCAACAGATCCGGGCCCTCAACCACCCAGGTTGAGACTTGAAGTGCTCCCTCAATTGTTCTAATATGCATCAGTAGAATGTAAGTACTTAGCAGAGACTTCTTATCTGACAACTTCACAGATACATAATCAGAAGAGCAAATGATTAGCTTGAGATAGTAGTGTTTATGATTTGGACAGATGTAGCATACCATTCTCTTTCTCATTACAATTAGGATTCTCACCAACGTGTTCATTTGTTCATCTTGAATGCTATTTTGTGGTGCTATTGTCAAAGTTACTTACTCTACCAGGTTTTTCCAGTGTTTATTGTCGTCTCATTAGGAGATATTTAGCACAGGGGACCAACGTCTTAACCGTGTTAATATGACTTCAGAATTGCGGAGCAATTATAATTAGTAGTTCCATTTATGAACATTGGGTCAAAGTGCTTGTACATTTATTACATTACAAATTGAATATGGTCAGCTGCCTATACAATGCATACCATTAGACTGCGCTCCTTTACTATATTCTTAGACATGTAATTACCCATATCATCCCAGATAACAAAGTTAGTTGGGCCAATGTTGGGCCTACTAACTGTGCTATCTTGGATGCTCGGGTGGACGAAGCAATAGAAACTAAATGCCTTGCTCAAGCACATAACTCGTTGGCCTACTACATACTGATTATGAGTCCTGCACTATAATCTAAACCACATGAGCTCTTTGAGTAAAGCTCAATTAGAGTAAAGAGACGTTGCGTTGTCCAAACGGCATTCAAAGCTCTGCATTATGACTCTGGTGCTCCAACCGCTTAGCCACACTCCCTTACTTAATTATGTGTTACATATCTGCTTTATGTAATCACTTCCAAACATAAACATAATAACACATTAAAGTTATTTTCCATAATTTCTGTTTTAATATTCTTGTCAGGTTTTGCACAGTATAATTGATTTTAACAAATCCCTAGAAGGTACTCCGTGGGATTATCATGGCTTAAAAAAATAGGTCATTCATCTTTATGTCAGTTCTGCCGAGCTTATTCCCAACACTGCACTTTGTGAATATCTGAACATAGATTTATTTAGAACACTTATGATCTAAACAAGCACAATAAATGGGTAATCATGCCGTAATGTTTGTACATTAATGTAACAGGATCCAGAATGTCAATTCAAGTAAAAAGCAAAGAAACAAAGAAAAAAATGAATTTTGAGATGACAATGTATGCATTTACATTTGAGGATTTCAAAGAAGATAAAGCAGTCAAATCATGAACTTTTGCTTTGAAAGTTGTCTCAAAATACACAGATAAAAACTTCATTTATCTATTCTTTGATAGTCAATGAAATGGTAATATTGACACCACACTGATAAAAAGCTAATTAATCAGTTTAAAATGTTCCAAAAATAAACAGGTAACAAGGATATAAGAAAACCAGTTCTGTAAACGCTTTTAGGCATTAATCAAAAGTAGGCCTACTTCTAGAAATACTCAAAATATATAAGAACTTGGATTTGTTCAGATATTTGATATAAACACAAAGAATCAAAGTAGATGAAAGTACCTGCTTCTGTTGTTTAACTTTACTGTTAATTTGTGCCTCCAAGTGCCACTTGTTTCTGTGGTAAAAGTACTTTATTAGTAGAAAATATAGGTCAGGTATCTTCTAAATTAGATGTATCTTGTGTTTTGTTAATGCAATTAAGAGATTGTAATGATGGTTTTCAAGGGTGGTGGTGCTTGCAATGTAAAAATACAATCAATGTTTTGATTATTTCCAAGTAGTTTGTATTTGTCCCAGTTAGCATCTGTGCTGCAATAAGCACCCATCTCCACAAAAGTTTTGTTGATCATCATTTTCATTTTTTCATAATGTTAAGATAAAAGAATCCAAACTCTTTATAGATAGGAAATTGGATTTACTTGAGTAAAGTGATGCTAGAAATCAAATAATATCAGTGGGTTTGATTGCTATGACTTGTCGCATTAGCTAGGCAACATTCAAAAGTTTTATCACATCAATTTTACAACTATGGCTTGTTAAAAATCAAGATAACTTTAAGCGAGTTTGCTGTTTTTATATATCATCATAGTTACTTTACTTCAACAAAGTATGCAATTTCCATCTGTGCTTAGATCATAATATTCCACAAGCGCCCCTATCATATTGGGTCAATTGAGACTAAATGTCATGTTCAAGGAAATAATTCAAAATTAAATCAACTACTGTTTAGACAAAATTAAGCTAACAACAAAAATTAAATAGATTTTCAAGCTTTTGGGGATTAGATTGGTCAAAAAATGTTTAGAAAAGAAATAATTATAGGCCCTAGCATTAACATCCACAATATAGTACATTCCGTCGGTCGTATCACATACCGTTCTATATGACGTTTTTGACTTTTTGTAAGAAAATTTGTCTGGATTGATATATTGATGATTTCTTCATATCTATCAAGTTACAGGCTTTAATGTAACCTAATTAACAAGAAATAATTAATAATTTTTGGTCTATATGCGTTCTATTTATATTTGGCCTTTCACAAACTGCGCTATATACAAAAATTACGTACTTAAGTATACAGGGGTGTGAGAGTTCAGATTTTAATCTGATTTGGTCTATATGCGTTCTATTTATATTTGGCCTTTCACAAACTGCGCTATATACAAAAATTACGTACTAAAGTATGGCGTAAACAACGCATCATATACAAATGAAAAAAAATTAACATACAGATCTATATTATATAGAACAGTTTGACGTATTAATTACTGTACTAAAAGATCGCTAAATATAAGTTCTAAGCTATATTAAATAGGATTTAAGTAGTATTTGTATTTGAAATTAAACATAATAAAAACTTTGAAGTCTTTTCTTTAAAAAAATATTAGTATCAGAAGAGAACTTAAGTGCAAAGGCTCTTCTATGACACAAAGTCTATGAATGAATTTTCAAATGCGATTTTCTCGAAATGCTTCTTTCGTCGTATAGAATAGTATGTGATGTGACCGACGATTTTTAATGACCACTGTCTTTTGGGACTTATATTTAGTTCCTTGTTTTTTATAACAAAGGGCCAGATGTTGTGCCAATTTTTACCAGAGGCCATACCACTTTTATTTACCTTCCAACGCAACACCCCCATGACTAAATGACCCCACCTGGAATGTTCCTCAGCCTTTAAGACAGGGGAGATTTGATCACCTTGTAATATTTATTAGTTCTCGCTAACTCAGTCGGTTAATTCTCGGACTGTTAAACATGGGCTCTTTGATTAATTAAGGGTTGTACCAATTACTTTAGGCCGCAGTGAGCCCTTTGGCCCCAAGGAGTCCAAGTAGTGATTTAACCCAATGATTAGAACTATAATTGTCTATACTCTGTAAAGTGTGCTGAGGCCGCGTGGAATTACAAGTCAGGGAAGCCACGTAGTGCAATATAAATCACCTGCAATTTATTTACATTCAGTTTTAATAACTGAACTGGACATTACGCCATATAAATCAGTTATGAACACACTGGTGCATAAATAATCACCATGACAGTTAAGGGCAACTTGATTTCAGTCATTTTCAAATTACTTGATCAATTTAGATTCTTCATGCCAGTATTATTAACTTGTCACATTGAATTATGTGCCTGGGAGGTTTAAAGGTGGAGGGAAAATGTAATAACTGAAAAAGATGTAAAACAAAATAATTTGTCAAATGTTATACAACGCAACATCTGTGACAGTCAGCAAAAAATCACTGACCATCCATGTTTGAACTTGGGACCATGGAATTCTAAGTGTCATGTTTTTCCCACTGAGCTTATCGAGTCTCATGGGAAAAAGCAGATGATATTTTGTAATTCTAATCATGTTCCAATAATATCGACTCATCTAAGGGTACAGAAAGAGAATAGTTCTGTGTTTTTTAAAATATAAATAACATCATAAATTGAGCAAATATTGTAAAATCAGCCATTGCTTAGACAAAACATTGCTTCATGGACCACTTCAAAACTCAACCCTATACTTCCAGAACTTTGTATCATAATTGTGTCTTTGGCTCAATATCTCAATAGATTTTCCCAAAAAATGTTGATAAAATTGCTTGTTAATTCCTCTCAGGACATAACATGTAGTCGGGCATGCAGTAAAAAACGATGTCCCAAACTAAAGGACAGTGTAATTCAATTCTTATATGAACATATGAAGCAACATGTACAAAAATGCTGCTATAACCATGAAAAGTAGCTCTTATAGCACACAATCATGATTATTGGTCCAAACCAGCCATGAATGGCTTCAAAATTAATGGTAATCAACATATTTAATCTGAAGTGACACCATAGCTCAATTTAAGGCAGTTTAAGAAGTATAAGATAATTTTCTGATATTGTTTGTTTTAGTGTGAAATTATGTGGGCAATCACAGTTTGCACACCCTATATCAAGTCACTTCAGGACCACAGTTTTAAAATTCTTATGTCAATGTGTATTTTCATTATCAAGGCAACAGTGTTCCTTTGACAAAAAAACTTATTTTATTTCTTTTTCTTTTTCCCCTCAGGAACTGTGGATGGCAGGACAATCCTTCTGTTTGTGTTCCTGGTGTTATGTATTGGTCTGTACATAGCTAAAGTGTGCTTCAATATCTGGATGGGCTATGTGCCACCAGCATATGATGAGTTTAGTAACATTGAAGATCCACTCTCTAATAAGGAGGAAAATCTTACAGTAAGTAACTCTGTTATTTGTACCATCTTCCTAGGCCTTCTTCCCCTTTCCCTGGGTCCCTTCCAAGTGTACTTTTACCCATGCTCAGATCGATTCCTCCCCTCTCCTAAAGCAGGTCCCTTACTCCTCCCCTCCCTGTAGAAGGTACCTTCCTTTCCTCAGGGACGTGCAGTTCCTCCCCTTCTGCATTGGCAGATCAAATCATGTAGGGGTGTGTGCGTGCGTGTATTTGAGGGGGTTTTGTGTGAGAGATTTTGTAATTTAATGTAGTTTTAGTTTTAATGGTTTTAACTTTTGCTTTTGTTAATTGTAAGGTGGTACAACGTTTTTCAGGCTTTGCCTTTTGTTGTATCTCCTCCATCATCGTGTTTTTTTGATATTGTGTTATTCTGTTCTGTAATTTGATGGAAATAATAAATGATATGATATGATATGATATAAATTTCTTCTCCCCCTTCTCCCCCTTCTCCCTCACCTGGGGGAGGTGGGAGGCCTTTAGGGGACGGGTGCCTTCTCTCCCCCGTTCCCTGAGGTGGGTGCTTTCCTTCCCCCTCGCCCTTTCTTGGGGCAGGTCCCTTCCTTTCCCCGTCCCCTCATCCCCTTCCCCAGGGTAGGTCCCTTCCTCTCCCTTTCCCCTGGGATGGGTTCCTTCATCCTTTCCCCCTGGGATAGGTCCCTTCCTCCTACTTCTCCCTCCTCTAGGGGAAGGGCAAGGTTTTTTTACCTCTTTCCCCTTGGGCTGGTACCGCCTTACCTTTCCCATTTCCCCCTGGGGCTGGTCCCTTCCTCCCCCTAGTAAAAATCAAGTACAAAAATAGTACAACATTCCTAAGGTGCACATTTGAAACATCATTTAAGTACAAATTGAGTACAAATTTGTACTATATTTGTACTAAAACTGTACTATAATTGTGTTCCAAATGTGCATCTCAGGAATGTTGTACTAGAATTGTACTCAATTTTTTCCAGGGCCATCTCCACATTTCCCAGACGTGTATCCCTTCCTCCCCTTCTCCCTCACCTGGGGAAGTGAGAGTCCTTAAGAGGGAGGAAGGCTTCTGGCGGGTGCCTTCTTTCCTCTGTTCCTGCAGGGGAAATGCAGTGCCTTCCTTTCCCAAGGGGCAGGTCCCTTCTTACCTTCCCTCTCCCCTTCCCTGGGTGGGTCTCTTCCTTCCCCTGCTCCTGGACCCGTCCTTTCTTTTCTCTCTTCCCCCAAGAAGGTCTCTTCCCCCTCCCCCACAGAAGTCCCTTACTCCCCTTCCCCCATGGCGGGTCCCTCACTCCCCTTCGTCTTGCCCTTCGGCAGATCTCTTACTCCCTATTAGCCTGGGCAGTTCCCTTACCCCCTTATTTCCTTACCCCTTTGCAGGTCCTTCCTCTTCCTCCTTTCCCTTCTCTCTCCCCCTCCCCTCCCCCCCAGGGTTGGTCCCTTGCCCTGGGGTAGGTCCCTTCCTTCCCCCTCCCCCTTTCCATTTCCCCATTGGCAGGTACCTTCCTTCCCCCTCCTTACCCCCGGGCAGGTTCTTCCTTCCCCCTTACCCCCGGGGCAGGTTCCTTCCTTCACCCTCCCTTACCCCTGGGGTGGGTCCCTTCCCCTCCCCCCCCCCTACTCCCCATCCCCCTTATATCCAGGGGGCTTTCCTTACCCTTCACCCTCCCCCTTCCATCTTTACCCCTGAATATTGGAAGTTCCCTTTCTTGCCCATCTTGCTAATCTAGTTCTTCCCCTCTTTGCCTTTCCAAATATCAATTCCATCCATACCAGGTTTTTCATTCCTCTGTCTCTTATCTAAAGATAAAATATTATGATTAAATGCAACACATGTTCAAAAACAAAAAGGTATCATATATACTGAATATTCCCCTATTTGTTTCAGAATTTTGTCCCTGATGTTCTTCAAGAAGGACGGGA